>JAFFST010053181.1:11573-26573 GCA_022414735.1 Noturus placidus
GTGTATGAATGTGTGTATGAATGTGTGTGTGAGTGTGTATGTGATTGTGTCCTGTGATGGACTGGCACTCTGTCCAGGGTGTACCCCGCCTTGTGCCCCATGCTCCCTGGGATAGTCTCCAGGTTCCCCGTGACCCTGATAAAGGATAAGTGGTAGAGCATGGATGGAATTCATTTTTATGTATTTTCTTTGATTATATTTGAAGGTAAAGTGTAGCTATAGTGATCTGGAAGTGGGGAAACGGCTCTTTTTTAAGTGCTGTAGATTTTTGTAGAAGACAAATAACATGTATTCCCCTGCTGAGTCTCGGTCCTCTAAAGGTTTGTTCACCTCATCCCATCCAAAGGAAGTGTTTGATTGCAGTTGCTTACTGGTGATCTAGACTTCTGTAGACTTCTGCATCAACAAGGAAACACTGGAGTTTTCGGGCACATAGGATGATTCGGAACAAATCCAGCTACCTGTTGCTACTATAATGAGCCGAAGACGCAGAATGGTGCCGCTCTATCTCTCCACAGACTGGGCTACTCGGTGAGGTCCGTGCTCAGAAGGAAATACCACCTGTGGAATTAACACATGCGCCCAGAGGCATGCGGCTCACTGAGTACAGCGAAAACACAGGATGAGAATGAACACCCACCCACACACACACACACACACACACACACGAGGATATCCGCTTGATAAAAACAATATGGTGAAATCCACTGGTTAATAATTAACGTACACCCCAGCGTGGTTGAATTCTCCAATCTGATTGGTCAGAATGTGTGCATTATATATGCATAACCCTGTGGCCATTGTTCCGGCTGTAACATGGTTTATATTAATGCTCTCGTTTTATTAAGTTATTATTGCTATAGTAACTGCTCATACACAGGGACTTAATGATAATGAGTCTCTATTAGTCACATATACATTACAGCACAGTGGAATTCTTTTCTTCACATACCCCAGCATGATAGGACGTTGGGGTTAGAGCGCAGGGTCGGCCATGATACGGCGCCCCCTGGAGCAGAGTGGGTTAAGGGCCTTGCTCAAGGGAACAACAGTGGCAGCTTGGCAGTCCTGGGGCTTGAACCCCTGACCTTCTGATCAGTAACCCAGACCCTTAACCACTAAACCGCCACTGCATTTCTATATACTTCAGCAAACTAACTGACATTTTTTATTTATTTAAGAAATCATCCTTAATTAGCGGAGTGTTAGACGCCAAAGCAAGATGACAAAGCTTGAGAAACTGTAGTCTGATGGGCGTGTCTAAAGTGTCCGTAGTGTATGAATGTGTGTGTGAGTGTGTATGTGATTGTACCCTGTGATGGACTGGCACTCTGTCCAGGGTGTACCCCGCCTTGTGCCCCATGCTCCCTGTGATAGACTCCAGGTTCCCCGTGACCCTGGATGAAGGATAAGCACTAAAGAAGATGGAAAGGATAGATGGGTGTGTGTTGATTGCAGGAAGTAATATCTACTGGAGGAAGAGACATTGAAAAAAAAAATCCTCATAAATACTGTATGACTAACAGTCTGTCTTTCCTTTCCTGAAGGTCAAGTGATGGTTAGCTCAATTCAAAACATTTAGGAGCTAAGACATTCCCATCTGAGCTTTATTTTAAGACTAATAGCTCGATTTAACTGCACAGACAACAGAGTGTACTTTGCTCCAGTGGAGGGAGAAAGCAATCAGGTGTTGAACTGAATGCATACGGGAGCAGAAGGAGCGTGGCGTCGGCCTCGGGAGACTCGGTGTCGCAGTGATAATGTCGCATTCATCTCCTTTACTGATAAAATTCATTAGGAAGAAGCTCAGGCCCATGCGTTATCTGGTGCAGGAAGATCTGCATTATCCTCACAAACCGAGAGTCTGACCTGACCTCTGGCACTTATCAGTGACGCCTATCAGATGGATATAAGTATTTTATGTCAGTATATGTTTTCAAAATATGTTCGTAAATCTCACCGTCCAATTAGCATAAAACATTACGCTAGCTTTTCAGTCAAATGAGCTTTCAGTTGTGTTCATTATATTTGGTACGTACTCCATATGTCGGAAAATAACCTACAGGACGGAGACAAAGTCAGTTGTTCATTTTACCTACATGAATTCTTTAGTCTCTCTACAGTACATGTCATCGTTTCTATAGCATCATCTCATTCGCAGAGAATTGTACACTGTGTGCACGACATCAACAGATTAATAAACGCGTGTAATCTTTGAAAAGAGATGTTTAATGAACGTTTATGGAAGGAGTCTCCAGTGTCAGTGCTTTGTAAGAGTCAGAGATAAAGATAGAACTTTAGGTTAGGGAATGGCTGCTTACAGCTGCTGTAACATAAGTGAAACCAGGAACTAACTTCTTCATCAACATGACATGCACATATAAAGGAATGGGATGTAGGGAATGTCATTATTTAATCATTTTAAAAACGTTAGGGTTGCCAGATTTTCTGTTCGAGTGGTAACCGTATCTCCACTTCATCACAACCCCCCATCATTGTTTATTTGGAAAAGTGAAACTCAATGCTATTTAGATTAGTTCCTGATTACACTCAGGAACTAAAACTGAACAGGTTCCAAAGCACAGTAATTAAGTTCAATCTGTTCACCCTATCAAGGCTTTATTATTCATAATACGTCTTCTTTTATACAGAATAGTGTCTCAGGAATAGTAAAGCAGCATAAATATTCATTTTTCCGGTCTTCTGTCAACGTTTACATTTTAAAAGGTACATAATTTGGTAAATTGTGTTTTTGTCTAGCAGAATTCAACAAGTTATAAGGGTTAAAAAAAGTGCGACCGACTATATAAATTCACAGAGAGGAAGACTCTCGTGCATTTGTAATTCAGAACCTTTTATTTCAAGGGTTAAAAAAAGGTTGCGATCACTCCAATGGTAAACTTTACTTTCGAGAGGTCTACCAAGTGTCGTTGATGACTGAAATCTTCCTCATGGTACTCGACAGTCTTCTTCTAACCTGCCTTTCATCACAACTGACTTTCATCACAACGGGCGGTTGTGGCGCAGGTGGTAGAGCGGGTTGTCCACTAACCGTTGGGTTGGCGGTTCGATTCCTGGCCCGGATGACTCCACATAACGAAGTGTCCTTGGGCAAGACACTGAACCCCAAGTTGCCCCCGATGGCAAGTTAGCACCTTGCATGGCAGCTCTGCTACCATTGGTGTATGAGTGTGTGTGTGAATGAGTGAATGAGACACAGTGTAAAGAGCTTTGGATAAAAGCGCTATATAAGTGCGCCATTTATTTACCATTTACATCTCAGGAGACCGCTTTCATTCATCCATCTGATCTCCATCTTGACTTGTCGAGGCAAAACTCTCACTGCACTGGTATTATAACCTCCATGCTGGGAAGAAGTGGGATCACTAACCAGGAACATCTCACACACCAACTGTTCAACTTTAGAGTTTTATTTTGCTCTGTGATGGCTTGAGGTCAGGAGCTTGTACCCCTATAGAATGTCTTTATGAAAGACACAGGAACTAAACATTACTAAATATACATCATGGGACACTACACTGCTTTCTTGATTAATTCTCAGGATGGTTTCAGAACTGTGAGTTTATAAGACAACCTATAGGTTAACCTAATTCAATTCAATGAAATTGCATTTGGATATAGATTTTAAATTTATGAATTTGTCCCTAATGAGCAGCTAGAGGGGACGGCAGTGAGGAAAAACTCCCTGAGATGATATGAGGAAGAAACCTTGAGAGGAACCACACTCAAAAGGGAAAACGTGTACTCCATGGTGAAATAGTTCAGTTGTGTAACCAGGAAATTCATTACATTTTGAATGAAAGCATTTTTTTTCTTCAGCTTACTGGCATACCTGAAGGTCCTGCATGAAAATGAACTGGTATTTGAGCTATTCATGATTCCCTTCACCTTGATAAATACCCCAGTTCTGGCTGAAAAACAACAGTCCTAAAGTATGATGCTGCCACCATCATGCACCACGTCCTGTTCTTGGTGGTTCTCCATTTCCTCCATTTGTTGATGATGGCCTTTACGGTGTTCCATGGTACATCTAATCTTTTGGAAATTCGTTTCAACACCTCTCCTAATCGATTCCTTTCAGCAAGCGATATGCCATGCATGCTTTGTAAGCTCTATGTAGACCATGGCTTCAGCAGTCAGATGAATTGAGGAAGATGTTAAGAAAATTCCACCGAAACAGCTGACCTTCATCTGGAGTTGACAGCTGTATGATAATTATTTTTTTACTTTTTTTTTTTTTTTTATGCAGCTGACACTCTGGATCCAAAATGGTGGTATTTCTCTTTCTTAGCTCGTTTTTTTTACAGAACATGGGCCTTGTAGCAACTGGCGTTTGTGTCTATCATTTGCCAGACACTGCTAAAATATAGAAATCATGCAACAACCAACCTGCATGATGATCTGTGGGAGAAGTTACATGATCTCGTCTTGTTACGGGGACCGGGCATCCAGTCCTCTGTGTCACCTGATGCTGGTGGTCAGGGGAGGGGATATCATAAGAGATGTGTGAGGAAGCAGAAGCATGGCTAAAGGGCAAGGGTCCATGCAAAGCTAAAAACAAACCATAGCTGGCTGGCTCTCCTGGCTATTTTGCTCTCCAGTGTCTGCCTCCTGGACAATAAATTGGACTATATCTGACTCCAGCAGGCAAAGTTGAGGGACCAATGTGCTGAGAAGGACGAACACGCTAGATCTTGTTTACTCAAACATCCCTGGCGCATACCAGGTGGAGCCCCACCCCCACCTTAGCTAATCTGACCACATCTCTGTTATGCTAATCCCAGCATTCAGACCACTCAACAGATGCTACAAACAGGTTTTGAAGCAGGTGAAAACTTGGCCCTCTCTGCTCTTCAAAACTGTTTTGAGAACATTGACTCGCATGTTCAGGGAGGCTGCAACCAACAGCAACCCACCAACTTAGAGGAATACACAGCATCAGTGACCAGCTACATCAGCAAGTGCATTGATGACTTCACTGTCTCCAAGACCATCACCACATGCTCCAACCAGAAGCCGTGGATGACTGCGGAGGTGTGTGCACTGCTGAGGACCCAAGAGTCTGTTTTCAGGGCAGGTGACAAGAACAGCAAGAGCCAAAGTGTCCTGGTCCATCAGAGATGCAAAGTGCGCACATGCCTAGAAAACTCATAGTCACTTCATGGATAGGGGCAACATGTGGCAGGGCATGACATGTGGCAGGGCATTCAGACCTTCAGCACCTACAAGACATCGCCACACACCTGTGACAGTGGTGCCTCCCTTCCAGATGTGCTGAACAATTTCTATGCTGGGTTTGAGGCGACAGTGAGGACGACTACCCCTTCTACCAACGACTAGGTGCTGTGTTTAACCATGGCTGATGTGAGGAAAACTGTACGCAGAGTCAACCTACGGAAAGCTGCTGGACCAGACAACGTTCCTGGCAGAGTGTTCAAAGGATGTGCAGATCAGCTGGCGGATGTTCTCACTGACATTTTCAACATGTCCCTGAGCAGCACTGTTATTCCAACATGCTTCAAGGCCACCACCATTGTCTCCAGTGTCCTGACTCAACAACTACCATCCCATTGCACTCACACCCATCATCATGAAGTGCTTTGAGAGGCTCGTCATGAGGCACACCGAGACCCTGCTGCCCCCTCACTGGACGCCCTGCAATTTACATATTGTTCCAACTGCTCAACAGATGTTGCCATCAGCACCACCCTACATCTGGCCCTCACCCACTTTGCCAAAAAGGACACCTACGTTTGAATGGTGACCATAGACTTTAGTTCAGCATTCAACACTATCATTCCTCAGCGCCTGATTGGAAAGCTGAAAATACTGGACCTGAACACCTCCCTCTGCAACTGAATCCTGGACTTCCTGACTGAGAGACCTGGGAGACCTCAGTCAGAGTCTCATCAGCAAGACCGATGAGTCAACATACAGAGCGGAGGTGCAGAGGCTAACAGACTGTTGTACAGCCAACAATCTGTTTCTGAATTAATGTTCAACTGGTGGAGAACCTCACCTGGTCCCTAAACACCAGCTCTATAATTAAGGAAGCCCAGCAACGTCTCAACTTTCTGTGAAGGCTGAAAAAAAAAAAAACCACCCATAATCCTCACAACATTCTACAGAGAAACTATTGAGCGCATCCTGAGCAGCTGCCTCACTGCCTGGTTCAGAAATTGCACCGTAGAGATTACAAGACCCTACAGCGGATAGTGAGGACAGCTGAGAAGACCATTGGGGTCTCTCTTCCCTCCATCATAGATGTTTACACCACACACTACATCTGCAAAGCCACCAGCATTGTGCATGACCCCACACACCCCTCACACAAACTCTTCACCCTCCTGCTGTCTGGCAAAAGGTACTGGAGGCTCCTCAATACTGTGCTTAGTGTGTTGTTTTAAGTAGCAGCATGGACCTGAAGGAATGTTGTTTCGCTTCACTGTTTTGTGGTAAGTTTGTTGAATGTACAGTGCATTGCATAAGTATTCACACCCTTTGAAATTTCCCACATTTTAAATTAGTTTTACAACTTGGGGCAAAAAATGGGCTTCAGTAGAACTGTTTGTCATGAATCTATGCAGAAAAAGGCCCACACTATTTGAGGAGGTGGGAGTGGGAGCATGATGGTGGTAGCATCATGTTCAGGATGACTTTTGACCTCTTGATTGTTTCTCTGACTAATCCCCTCTTTTATCCAGTTACTGACTTTTGGTTGATGTACTCCTCAAGATGGAGTAGCAGTTGTGCCATATTCATCCCATTTTTTTTAAAATAACAAATTTAAATCAATTCCACTCTTTTTTATTGATATAGAGCTTTTAACAGTGGACATCGTCATGAATCAGCTGTCCAGATATCCAGATATAGATTTAAACGTATCCCTCATGAGCAAGAAAGAATGGCAAAGAAAAACTCCCTGAGATGACCATGAAGAAGGAACCTTGAGAGGAACCAGACTCATCAGCGTGACACCGTATAGTGTGATTATGAATCCTTTCTCTTTTATAACCGTTTATTATCGAGTCAAGCATGTTAAAAGGATCTTCAGTATGAGCATCAGGGTCATTTTTTTATTTCTTTACAGTTTTAGCTTTTAGTCTATAATATCCAAGTGAGCTGTATAATAAATGAGACTCGAGTGCAAACTGGTTTTAACAAGTGAAATCATCCATCCATCCATCCATCCATCCTACTTTTGTACCGCTTATCCTTCACTTCAGGGTCACAGGGAAACCTGGAGCCTATCCCAGGGAGCATCGGGCACAAGGCGAGGCACACCATGGACAGGAAGTGCAATCATTACGCTGAGACCATTGACAGAACTCCTTAGAGTCTCCACGTGGAACCGTGTGGATTTAATGCCACTCTGAGGACGTCTCACGTTTAGGATACCAAACCCTGATTGATACCTTTCCAGTACTTTGTCCAGGACTTGTTTTGAACGTTCCTTGGTCTTCGTGATGCTATTTGTTTTAGCTATGTTCTCTAATAAGCTCTGGGTTCTTCCCGAAACAGGTGTATTAATATTGAGTTCATGGGTCGACTCCATTAACCTATCAGTTCTGGTTGCATCAGAAGTAATTTATGGGAGTTCCTGTGAGTCACAGGGACTCCTGTGCAATGACAATGACAGTGAATCACAGGGAGTACCTGTGCAATGACAATTTTTATTTCTCATTTTATTTATTTCTGAAAACTTTTGCTAATTATATTGACTTTGCCGCATTTCAGTACTACTGTGAAATGAAATCCCAATAAAGTTCCAGGTTGTAAAACGACAAAATGTGCAAAAGATCAAGGGGGTGAATACTTACACAAGGCACTATACTATAGTGGTGTCTTGACCTGACCTAACCGTATCATCTACAGAGGACTGCAATCATGCTCTCACTAATGAATGAAGGTTAAAGTTTAAGAACCCTTAATTAAAAAGAAGACCACAGCGAGCCCACACTGTATCCGCTTTGCCCTGAAGCAGGTGGAGGTCAGGAATTCATCTGTGATTCCATAGGATGTCTGCAGACCTGCGATGAATAATAATGGTCAGGAAATTCCATCATGACAGGATCAGAAGATTCTTTGACCATAGACTCATTAATGCTTGCACATGCTCCACATCGTCTAGCTCATTAACACCCAGACAGTCCTTGTTTACACAGTCCATATATCATGGCTTTAACTGTACTTTGAGAAGTTTTGGAGACACACATGAGTTCTGTGATGCTTTCATTTTAACCATCTATAGCCAGTATAATGCTACATGAAAGATGGAGTTTAAAGAGAAATGGGCAGGATAAGAAAGTGTGTGTGTGTGTGTGTGTGTGTGTGTGAGAGAGAGAGAGAGAGAGAGAGAGAGAGAGAGAGAGAGATAGAGGGTTTAACAATCAGCGCTTTTGCAGCAGGTGGGAGCCAAGGCGGTGAATCCTGCTGACTGTTTCTCTTCCAAACAGCTGGTCCAGGCAAAACTCACAGCACCCATTGAACAGTGCTACGATAAATCCAACCTGACCCTGAAAAAACGAATACGAAGAGGTAAAAAAAAAAAAGATAGAAACAGACGGGTAAATTTGACTATTAATATCTCTGACAGACATTTCCAGGAAATAAAATTGTGCAAAACTGTGCACTAGCTTAACTGCTAGCCCTCTCCACATGATTTCTCGTTCCTTCCTTCAAGCGAGTAAATGTAAAAATCCATTAAGAAGACGACACAGCAGAGGCTTTCGCTGAGAGCCAGTGGGAGCTGAGCGAGGCAGGAACATCGCCTCTTTATTTCCTTCGCTTTTGGACTCAACTGAGCTGAACTACAGGAGTATTTACTCTTAATCCTGTGGGCTTTAAACTGCTGTTTCATTGGCTGGAAAGAAAATCAAGCACTCACACACACACACACACATACACACACACACACACACACACACACACACCAGCTATCTAATGGCTCAGTCACGCGAAATCACATGTTCTTCTGCACTTCAGATTTCATTCTCTCTGATTAGACATTGTATAAGCTTAATTAAGTATATTACGTAATGATTCCTCTTAAAGCATGATATTTAGTGACTATTATGAATTATTGACATCTGATGCGGGACTAGTCATCACGTTACTGATAAACACACAAACTCATCTGTCCTGAAGACTCCCAAATAAGTTCCAGCATTACCACCCGAATATTACCAAGTGCTGACACTGGAGACTCCTTCCATGAATGTGAAATTAACATCGTATATGTTTTGTTTTTTCTCCGTTTATGTGGAGAGTCCTCTCTAATAACACTTGAATGCTGGCAGAAAGCATCGTTACACGACCTTATATTAACCAAAATCTGTCACTTGACTCGGATGTTGTGTCAACACGATATCGAGTTTGTTTGAGGTTTGTTAAAATATGCTAATAAGTGTTTATGTAGGTTTATGTTAGTTGCCATGAGCGGATTATGAACATGTCATGGAGCCCTATGAACACAAGTCTTGAATGGTAAAGTATTATTTTGTTAAGTAATATATTGCATATATAATTATTATACTTTACTTTTATCCTAACCCTAAATCTAAATCCAACACCTAACCATAACCCTTAACTCCAACTCCAACCCTAACCCCTAACCCTCAACCCTAACCCCTAACCCCTAACTCCAACCCCTAACCCCTAACCCTCAACCCTAACCCCTAACCCCTAACCCTCAACCCTAACGCCTAACTCCAACCCCTAACCCTCAACCCTAACCCCTAACCCTAACCCCTAACTCCAACCCCTAACCCCTAACCCTCAACCCTAACCCCTAACCCTCAACCCTAACCCCTAACTCCAACCCCTAACTCCAACCCCTAACCCCTAACCCTCAACCCTAACCCCTAACCCTCAACTCTAACCCCTAACCCTAACCCCTAACTCCAACCCCTAACCCTCAACCCTAACCCCTAACTCTAACCCCTAACCCTCAACGCTAACCTCTAACCCTAACCCTTAACTCCAACCCCTAACCCTCAACCCTAACCCCTAACCCTCAACCCTAACTCCTAACCCTAACCCCTAACCCTCAACCCTAACCCCTAACTCCAACCCCTAACCCTCAACGCTAACCTCTAACCTTAACCCTTAACTCCAACCCCTAACCCTCAACCCTAACCCTAACCCCTAACTCCAACCCCTAACCCTCAACCCTAACCCCTAACTCTAACCCCTAACTCTAACCCCTAACTCCAACCCCTAACCCTCAACCCTAACCCCTAACCCTATATCCTAACTCCAACCCCTAACCCCTTACTCCAACCCCTAACCCTCAACCCTAACCTCTAACTCTAACCCCTAACTCCAACCCCTAACCCTCAACCCTAACCCCTAACCCTATACCCTAACTCCAACTCCTAACCCTCAACCCTAACCCCTAACCCCTAACCCCTAACCCTAAACCCTAACCCCTAACCCTAACCCCTAACTCCAACCCCTAACCCTCAACCCTAACCCCTAACACCTAACTCCAACCCCTAACCCTCAACTCTAACCCCTAACCCTATACCCTAACTCCAACTCCTAACCCTCAACCCTAACCCCTAACCGTAACCCTTAACCCCTAACCCTAATTTCACACGACTTTCAGGGATTTCACACAAGACCTGTAAGAACTTTGTAGTCAGGAGGCCATGTTGGTCATGTAAAAATATCTCTCAGAGAGGTAGCCTTGCCTTTCGCTTGTCTTTCTCCATCTTGCCTTTTCCATTTCTGACCTGTGTGTTAAGCAAACATTTAAATATTTAATATGTTTATATAAATTTCATGAGGCTTTCGTCTCATCATTCCTTCAGGAAAAACAAATGAAGGTCATTGAATTCACCTTCAGCAAAGGAATTCGTGAGAAAGAAAGTAAGAATAAATGAATGAAGTTTATTTCTTGTTCACCTTTCAGTAAAGCATGGCCAAGAACTCACTCTATTTCAGAAATAACGTTTAATTTTCAGCATCCATGTTGTCGTATGGCTTAAAGTGGATTCATTTTGTCTTTTGTGAAGAAGTGAGAAATGAGGATGGAGCTGATTTCCTTCCAGCCCAGACTGTAGATTCATTCAGACTATCAGTACAGTCATGTCTGGTGATTACACAAAGTGACACGCCCTCTAAATTCGGTCTCCATGGGGCCAGTTCATTTCGCTTTTTACGAAAGTGGACTACTTTGTTGATCACAGATTCTTTTTCAAAATAAGCAGAAACTAAAAGTATACAGACTACACTGCCGGTTCGAATAAATTAGCCATCTCTAGGAGGCATTTCACATGTTTTGTGCATTAAACATAAAAGATCTGGCTCTTTAGCGTGACCACTTGCTGTTCAGAAGAGACACATATGAAACACTGGACTTAGCATTCATGAATGGTGTTCCCGATCTGTCTTTCAGTGAGCTCAGTGATACAATAAGGCTCAAGTATAACGTCTTCATAATAATAACACAGAGTAACTGATAGGTAGTAGAATATTTTAGCCCTCCTATTCAGTATCGGCTCAGTCCTGGTCTACCTGAGTCAAGGTGGATCCGGAATCTATCCCAGGAACTCTGGGTGCATGGATGGAATACATGGGATGGGACTGCAGTCTATCTCAAGGATCAGGGTATTGCGCATAAAGTGGAAATTCATTAGAAATATATATACAGTATATATATATTATATATTTTTGAGCGGCTGTGGCTCAGTCGGTAGAGCGGGTTGTCCACTAATCCACTAATCGTAGGGTTGGCGGTTCGATTCCTGGCCCGGATGACTCCACATGCCGAAGTGTCCTTGGGCAGATCACTGAACCCTAAGTTGCTCCCAATGGCAAGCTAGCACCTTGCATGGCAGCTCTGTTACCATGCAATTAGTGGATCACTAGCTGCGCCACCACCGCCCTTTTTTAGTATGTACACTAAAAATAAATAAATAAAATTCCTGCCAGATTTATCCTTACCCACTTGAGTATGTTGATAAATGCCAATGAGATGTTAATTATAAAGTATATTCATGGCACAGTTACAGTTCAGAATGGTAAGGACGACTGGATGTGTTTCAGAATTCCCGGGATCTCTTTTGGAAGACCATAAACTGATAACCACCTCCCTCGGTAGTCTTTGGATCTGTTGGTTGTTGTTAATATCATGGGTTTTACCTCATTTACTTCATATGAGTTTTTACCAGCAAACACTCGTCTTTTTTGGCAGAATCAATGTGCACTTGGTCGCATACACCAGTAGGTTACTGAGTCATTTCCAGCTGTGCAGCACAGATGTGCTAGAAGAGTTTCTCACTGCTATATGCTACTCATTTCACCCACTATTTTCATCTGGCACATCTCACAATGCCTCTCATGTGGACTTCATCTAAAATGTCCACTTTACACACAGAACAGTTGGAATGATGACATAATAAATGCCCATGCAGTTTCCCAGGAACCATATCCAGAAAATCCGTGCATCTTCAAAGTATCCACAAATCCAAAGCAGTCATGGAGAGGGTCATCCAGGACGACACTGTCCTTCCAGAACTCTTGTCTTGGCAGCAATATCTGTAGCCTGTAGATCAGATTGCAACCACATCATGAGTTCAAGCCGGTCTGCTGCCATTCTGTCCTTGCTACAAAACCGTAGGGGAATATCGGTCAGCACTATACGGCATGCTGGGAAATAGATAGAAGTGCTTTGGTCTGTGACCGGTTTGAATTTGCAGACATACAAGTTACTCATGGAACTTCTTTACCACAAAGATTAAAGCTAGCCCTTCTCACCAAAACAGGCATAGTTAGTATCAGTGCCATTAGGACTCCAACCAGTTCCAACACTATAGTCTAAAGCAGGGGTCATCAGGGGACTGAGCCGGGCCCTCAAAAAAAAAAAAAAAAATTCAGCTGTAGTTCAGCTTCTGTAGCAGATCTGAAATGATTCAGCTGAAGGTAACTCGTCGAAGCCGAAACTAGCTCATCCTTAGTAACTGCCTGATCAGGCTTGCAGTGTTTTAAATTACACTACTAGTTTGTTCAAATGAAACAGTAGAAAGATAAACTCCACTGAATTTGTTAAAAATAATATTGCAGGCACATGCAAACAAAAATAATTACATGACTTGTATTGAAAAAAATGAACAGTTTTGAGACAGATTATGACCTGGAGTGATGTAGCAGAGGTCGAGGAAGAGTTTCGCTCCAGTTTATACTCCTCCCACTTCAGCTTTAAATCTGAATACAGATATGGATATTTGAATGAGTGAACAGATACAGATAGTGTTATAACTGTATGTATCATAGGGATTCTGTGTGTTGTTTTGGTTTTTATCTGAGGTACATGATGTATAAGTGATATTTGAATCAGTATTTTTTGCTTGTTGATTAGCAGCGATCAAAGGTGAGTTCTTATCTTTAACGTCAGGGGTCGAGATCCATCCATCCATCCATCTTCAACCGTTTACTCCTTTTCAGGGTCACGGGGAACCTGGAGTCTATCCCAGGGAGCATCGGGCACAAGGCGGGGTACACCCTGGACAGAGTGCCAGTCCATCACAGGGTACAATCACATACACACTCACACTCACATTCATACACTACGGACACTTTAGACACGCCCATCAGACTACCATGCATGTCGTTGGACTGGGGGAGGAAACCGGAGTACCCGGAGGAAACCCCCGACACACGGGGAGAAAATGCAAACTCAGCAGACACATGGCCCTGGCGGGACTTCAACCCCGGACCCTGGAGGTGTGAGGTGAACATGATAACCACTAAGCCACCGTTCGAGATGTGTTTGAAAAACACAGTCTGAGGCTTCTACTCAAGCAAAATGTGGGAACCTGATCTTTTCTGAACTACATGTACAGTTTTCATGTTCTCCCTGTGTTTCCACCCCATCCATGGCGTTCCCCGACTTGTGCTTCAAGTTCCTGGGGATAGACTCCAGGCTCTAGGCGACCCTGTGTAGGATAAGTGGAACAGAAAATAAATGGATGGATGGTTGAAAAGGCAGAACCTGGCTCTGAAGATGAACTTTCTTCACATAAATGTTGATGTAACTTTTGGACTTAATCGGCTGCATGATAGTGTGTGTAATGCATTTGAACTTAAGGACAGACTGACGGACTGATGGTTAATTTAATTTTCACAGACACACGTAGTCTAAATGTAGACAGCAACCTTCCTTCTTCTTCTTCTTCTTCCTCCTCCTCTTCTTCTTCCTCCTCCTCTTCTTCTTATTCTTCTTCTTCCTCCTCCTCCTCCTCTTCTTCTTCTTCTTCTTCTTCTTCTGCAGTAATGAGATTGCAATCACAGGCTTCAATTACGCTGATAAGCACACTGGTCTCTCCAAATTGAAGTAGAATAGATGAGCTCTGGAGGATGCTCTCCAGGGGCACATTGTTAAATCACAGAGCATGTGGATCATTCTAAAATGGAGTTGTGATCCAAGGAAAGAGAGATGAGATGGAGGTTACAGAAAGCTTCCTCGATGAAGGACTTTTATCCGAAATGTGTATTCATGTGTATTATTCCTAACATACACTGAATCCTTCTTTGCTAGATGAAAGATGAGTCGTTTTCTTGAATCATTTGAATTGAAATCAACATCACAAGAGCATTTACACAATAAACGTGTCCGTGAAACGTTCATATCCTACATTTCCCGTCTGAGTTTGTGTATAAAGAGATTTACTAACATCTGCGTGTAACTGTCGACGAGTTACTGTGATTTTCTATCTGGATTGTGCGTTCAGGTTAAGAACACTTCTTTATTTTAATGGCACACATTTAATGAACATTTTCAAACTCTCAGTGGAAAGAAAGTGATACCAAAACCAACAAAAAATAATAACAACTTAGACAAGACTAACTGTTCACTGTTCAATGAGTGAGTGTGTGTCTCCTGAGGCACTGCAGTGGCTGAGCTGCATTACTGGACGCTCCCGCGCTTAAGAGCTGCCCTGTCACTGTTTACTCGGCTAAACAGTGGGCTAAATT
>JAFFST010053182.1:15712-25786 GCA_022414735.1 Noturus placidus
CATGCAAACTCCGCCCACACATGGCGACGGTGGGAATCGAACCCCGGACCCTGGAGGTGTGAGGCAGACGTGCTAACCACAAAGCCACCGTGCGCCTTCTAATGATTTCTAATGATTAAAAAAAAGAAAATCCAACCAGATTGTCGTCACTGAGATTAGAAGACAGACTTTGAGCAAACTAGAATAAATTTGTGTCTTAGTAAATAAAAACATCTACACAGAACCTGAAATAACTATGAAAAGTCTAAGTATTTTGTTTGTAAGCTTAGATTGGTTAAGGAAATAATAATAAAATAAAAGTGTAGGGTTTTTTGTGTAAGAGTTCTAATTGAACAACTATTATTTATTCAGCTTTACTCAGGTAAAGTACAAATTCCCTAGATGTTGCTTTAATAACTGATTAGTGATAAAGTCCTTAAGTAGTTCCCACCGCTGGTCACCTTTTTGTGAAACCAAAACCAGGTCACATCTTTGTCATCTTCAATAATGTATGAATTTGGAGGATGACCAGAAATGGCCGTAAATCAATCCTGCACTTTCCTGGAAATCCAGCAGGGGTCAGCATGCCCCAGGGTTCATGAAAGCAGACGAGGACAGTACAGTACCCTCCCATCCAAACTGCACAATATCGATACACGATAAACATACATTTTAAGATGAAGATAATCTAATGTGAGGTGTTTTAGAGCGGTTATGACACATAACAATGTGAAAGTATTGCACAAACAGTTTTTCTGTAGGAAAAAGATCGGTTCAGTACCAGCAGAAAGGTTCTGGATCACAGCTGCAGCAGCTGTGTGAAACACGATGTCAGCTCCGTCGTTGAGGTAGTGCAGATTGTTACGACAGTCAAAGCCTCGGTATCCAAAGACGTGATCGAGCGCCAGCTCCTAGATGTACACACAAATATTCAGAGCAGTACAATACATACTGAGACCGAAGAGTAGAATACTACGTACAGTATGTGGCCATTGCAGTCCAAATATTACAGGATGTTACACAATTTTTACCTTACGCAAACTGTACTCGATCATGTGTGATACCCAGTGGTTGGTTATTAGCTCTGCATTTGAGCTATGAGGCTAATTTAACCGCTAACACAACTTTATTTTTCGACACTGGAGGACTTTCCGCTTTAAAGACTTCTTAATAAATAATGACGTCTTCTTTCTTCATCTTCAAGCTGGCAAAATATATCTCTCTAGCATTAGCAATGCCCTCAGAAATGCTGTCAGGGTGACTCCTGTTAGCCAGCTAGCTATCATAAGCAGTGGAAATCTTCTCAGGTTAGCTCATGTTAGCTCACTAATGTTGGAAATCCGGTCAGGTTAGCGGATGCTAGCCAGATATCTCGCTTAACAGTGAATAAAAAGCACGTTTATTTATGTTAGCTAATGTTACGTGATTAACCAGACTTAGCATGAAGACATTAACATTGATAGGTACTACTTAAATATTAAAATTAAACATTTCCCCAGATATCCTGTATCCTATCCCTGGGAAAGCAAACAATTGCAAACAAAACACAGGTTTATATATATTTATATTAAAAAGAAATCTTTGTTAAATATAGGTGTGAAACAATTATTGGCACCCTTTTAGTCAATATTTTGTGCTACCTCCCTTTTCAAAGATAACAGCTCTGAGTCTTCTACTATAATGTCTGATGAGGTTGGAGAATGCATGGGAAGCGATCTGAGACCGTTCCTCCATACAGAATCTCTCTCCTGTAAATCCTGTCGATTTCGAGGTCCACACTGGTGGACTCTCCTCTTCAGTCCACAGGTTTTCTATGGGGTTCAGGTCCTTGATTTTGTGGTCAGTAATCCATTTTTGTGATGATGTTGATGTATGTTTTGGATCATTGTCCTGCTGGAAGATCCAACCACGGCCCATTTGAAGCTTTCTAGCAGAGGCAGTCAGGATTTCATTTAATATCTGTTGATATTTGATAGAGTCCATGATGTCATGTATCTTAACAAAATGTCCAGGTGCTCTGTCAGAAAAACATTCCCAAATCATTAAAGCTCCGCCTCCATATTTAACCGTGGGCATGAGGGACTTTTCCATACGGCTACCTCTCTGTGTACCAAAACCTCCTCTGGTGTTTATTCCCAAAAAGCTCTATTCTGGTTTCATCTGACCATAGAACCCGATCCCATGTGAAGGTCCAGTAGTGTCGGCACACTGAAGACACTCGAGTTTGTTTATGGATGAGAGTAGAGGCTTTTTTTCTTGAAACCCTTCCAAACACCTTGTGGTGATGTAGGAGACTTCAGATTGTAGTTTTGGAGACGTTCTGACCCCAAAACACGACTAACTTCTGCAGTTCTCCAGCTGTGATCCTTGGAGATGTTTTATCTTCTCGACCCGTCCTCTTCACAGTGTGTGGAGACGATATAGACACACGTCCAATTCCAGGTCGATTCAGAACATTTCCAGTTGACTGGAACTTCGTAATTATTGCCCTGACGGTGGAAATGGGCGTTTTCAATGCTTCTGCTATTTTCTTATAGCCACGCCCCATTTTGTGAAGCTCAACAACCTTTTGCTGCACATCACAGCTACATTCCTCTCTCTTACCCATTGTTATGAATGACTAAGGGAATTTGGCCTGTGTGTCACCTCATATTTATACCCCTGTGAAACAGGAAGTCATGGTTGAACAATTTCCTGTTCCTAGTCACCCAGGTGTACTAATAAAATGTCAATATCAATGGGAATATACTTCAAATATATTTTTCTCATATGAATGAACAAAGATATTTTTTGGACCTGTGTTGTGTTTGGAATTGTTTGAGATCCACGAGAGCAGAGTTGTAGCTCCCTCCAGTAGTAAACACGTAGCACGAGGTCTTCGTTAAAAATGGGGTTTTATTTCTTACAACATAACATTTCAACCCTTCAAGACTTCAACCCGTGAGAACTCGTAGGCTGCCTTCTACTTAAGAGGGGCTAAATCTTAAAGTCCTTTTCCTTGTCTTCCTTCTCCGCAGGTAATACACGTCCAGATTTCTATTCTTATTATTTACTTAGCTTGGAGAGCTCTTGCCACGTTATGCTTCGACTAAAGGTGTTGCGCTCATTTAGGTACGTGCGGGACACAAGATCGGCGTTAATTAGTTCCGCCTCTACAACCTCCCATTATTTCCAGGTAGGCCCCAAACAACGGCAACAAACTTAGCTTATAAACTGCGAGGCAGTTACACGAGTATTTTTGTGAATTGTTTAAACAAAAGATCAAAAGGTTAAACAATAAGGCAATTTTTCACAGCCTTCTTTGCTCATATTTACCAAGGGTGCCAATATTAGTGGAGGGCACTGTATGTATGAATATGCCTTTAAAATACATTCAGGAATCATGTCAGGTTAGCTTATTAACATAAAGGTTAAGTCTCTCCGAAATAACATTTTACATTAGTTTGTGTTATTGTAACTAGCTGGCTCATGTCAGCAGAAAAGCTTATGAAGGTTTAAAATATGACTTCGACGTCTCAGTTGTCAGGTTATCTGAAATTTATGAATGTGATTTATGAATAAATTCCTTTCAGATATCCTGTGAGGTTAGCTCCTTTGAGATTGCGTCAGTAGAAAATGTTATGCACTTTTATGAATAAGACTTTAAAGTCCCCTCGGAAATCCTGTCAGATTAGCTCACGTTAGAAAGCTAACTGACACGAGCACCTTTACAGCTTTGGATTCCAAAAGCTTTGTTGGATAGGAAAAGGTCAGAAGGGACTACCTTGCTGAAAAACCAGCCAATCGAAACCCTCATAGAACTTGTAATGGTTATAATCCATCCATCCATCTTCAACCGCTTATTCCTTTTCAGGGTCACGGGGAACCTGGAGCCTATCCCAGGGAGCATCGGGTACAAGGCGGGGTACACCCTGGACAGAGTGCCAGTCCATCACAGGGCACAATCACACACACACTCACACACACACATTCATACACTACGGACACTTTAGACACGCCCATCAGCCAAACATGCATGGGGGAGGAAACCGGAGTACCCGGAGGAAACCCCCGACACACGGGGAGAACATGCAAACTCCACACACACATGGCCCTGCCGGGACTCAAACCCCGGACCCTGGAGGTGTGAGGAGGACGTGCTAACCACTAAGCCACCGTGCGCCCCTTAATGGTTATAATGGAATTGTTTATTGGAAACTGTAATGTTGCCTTCTATTGGTGGCATGTTATGACTAATTTATACCATTAAGGACCAGTAATGGTTTTAATGGATAGCTAATGGTTTGTAATGGTATTTGTAGCAGAAACCATTAGGCATTTTGTGATAGTTTCTATTGTTTGTTTTTTTGTGGTCTTTTAATACAATAAATACATTTCTCCAAATAAGGTAATAAAAATTTCACACACCTCCACTACTTTCTTCTTCTTGGTGATGTTATTCTTTTGTAGTTTCTCTGGTAGCGGCGCGGCTCTGCTTACTGGCGGCCTAAGGCGCGGAGATTGAGAGAGCTCGTCAGCTCGTTCGGCTTAAATGAAGGCAGTAATGGAGGTGATTGAATAAATGAGCTGTGATTTATCTCTAAACATCACCTCTCATCCACTAGAATCTCCTTTTGCTGTTGGTGTGGCTTAACCCCCGTCATCTCTCTGATGCTGATGGCATAGATTTTCGTGGTGTAGTCCATGTTCTTTTCTCGGGCCACGTCGCTGTCATATCCTGCTCATACATGCAAAATCCAGTTTAATATCCATCCATCCATCCATCCATCTTCAACTGCTTACTCCTTTTCAGGGTCACGGGGGAACCTGGATTCTATCCCAGGGAGCATCGGGCACAAGGCGGGGTTACACCCTGGACAGAGTGCCAGTCCATCGCAGGGCACACACACACACACATTCATACACTACGAACACTTTAGACACGCCAATCAGACTACCATGCATGTGTTTGGACTGGGGGAGGAAACCGGAGTACCCGGAGGAAACCCCCGACACACGGGGAGAACATGCAAACTCCGCACACACATGGCCCTGACGGGACTCGAACCCCGGACCCTGGAGGTGTGAGGCGGAGGTGCTAACCACTAAGCCACCGTGCGCCCCCAGTTTAATATCTATAGAAAATAATTGCCGGCTGTGATTCAGCCCACATGCATGCAAACACACCTCCGTCTTCTTCTGCGTCGTCATCGGATTCCTCGCTGTCGACAGCTTTGCTCTCACGTGGTCCAATCCCCTCTCTTGTCCAGATCATCAGCGCTGTGTCAGCCCCGCCCACTGACAACAGCGTAGTGTCATCGTTTGACCACCGGACATTCGTCACGTTGGCACTGTGCCCTACATACTTTTTAAACTTGGCAAACTGACCCTGAGGAAAAAGGAAACGGCAGTTTACTGTCCGATGCGCAGTCGTGCATTTGTAGCACGTTTTTGGATACCACCTCCAGACGTTTGTACTTTACCTTACAGGGAAAGCTGAACAGTTTGATGAAGCCGAAGTCGTCTCCCGTCGCCAGCAACTTCCTGTCTTTGGTTAGTGAAGAAGCATTGACAAAGCTAAGTGTAGGCCAGATTCCATCACACGTGGCGCCGAGAACCGATGTCCACGTGGCCCATTCCACCTTCTCAAACTGAACAAACACACACGCAGGTTGTACATTGACTTTCCAATCCAGATATCCGGGTGTACAGAAGTAAGTACACCCCTGACATGTGTGTCAATATGCGATGATATCTTTTCATGTGACAACACTGAAGAAATGACGCTGTGCTACAATGTATTTCTTCAGTGTTGTCACACAAAAAAAGTATAATCAAATATTTAGAAAAATGTGAGGGGTGTACTCACTTTTGTGTATATACAGTATGTCATTTTTCTGTACCTCAGCAGTGGAGATGTTCTGTCTCCGTCCACGAGGAGCTTCGAAAAATAATTGCTCTTTGGCACCAGTGTTTACTTGCAGCAATTTACCTGCAGTCGGTTATAAAAAATAACTGATTCATTCATTTATTTCATACCACATGAATTCTCCAGATGAGATTGGTCTGAATGTTGCTTTACCACGAGTGTCCCAGTCGATGTGGGTGATGTAGCTCGTCGCTCCTTTACAGATACCCACTCGTTTACTGGTCAGTACATTGTAGATGTCCACAAATGAATCATGGGAGGCCACAGCAAGGTATTTTCCAGCATCTGATGAAAAGATGCAATGATATTTATGTCCATTGCATGGATTGTCTTCATATTTGGAAATGACATCGCACTAATTGGGCTACAACTAGCTCTGCGGATGTTACCTTGAGAGAACTTGAGGTCAGAAATGATCTCCTTCCTGTGGTGAAAGGTCACCATGTCCTCCAGAGTGTCCGCATTCACTACCAGGAAGCTGCCGTCATTCAGACCCACTGCTAAGGCTTTCCCATCGGGGGAGAAGGCACAGCATCTACCACCTGAGCACACACACACACACAGTGAGTCGTTACGCTGTGTGAAGGCTTAAACACACTGAAATACACCAGATGGAGATGATTAAAGGGGTAAAAGTTAGACAAAGACGTGCACCTTTTTTGAGTTTGCGGACTGCCACCATTCGATGGTTAGCAGAAAGCTCCCAGATGCGCAGTGTTTTGTCTTCACTCACAGTGGCGCATAAAGGCAGCAAGGGATGAGCAGCGAGACCCCATACCTCGCCCTCCATATGGCCCTACACACAATCGAGCACACACTTTTCAAAACAATTCATTTTAAACAATTTCAGTGATTTATTTAAATAAAATCTCATGCTGATATTTACATTCAGCAGACGCTTTTATCCAAAGCGACTTACAAATGAGACACACTCACACACCAATGGGAGCAGAGCTGCATGCAAGGTGCTAGCTTGCCATCGGGGGCAACTTAGGGTTCAGTGTCTTGCCCAAGGACACTTCGGCATGGGATCACCCGGGCCGGGATTCGAACCACCAACCCTACCATTAGTGGATTAGTGGACAACCCGCTCTACCGACTGAGCCACAGCCGCCCATATAAACTCATATTGCATACACTGTACCGACTTTGTTGGTATTTAATTGCAATTTGAATGACTTTTTAACTACTATTCACATATCAGTGCGCTTGTAATGATTTGCAGATGTTAAAACAAGAACATGAAACAAAGACAAAAATAATTTAGTCATTGAGTCCATATATGGAAATGTGGGGGTGTCAACAACTCAGACACGCCCACCAGACTGCAGCCTGCATTGTAACTAGCCATCGTCTTTTCCAGTCTAGTTTTTGTTCTTCAGCTTTGTCTGGTTTCCATCCTGGTCTATTTAACTGTTGTTGTTGTTGTTGTTGTTTTCTCTTTAAATGAATAATAAATGACCTCACTCTCTTCTTGTTTGACTCTTGTTTGAGTTATGATGTTGTATTAAATGTTCAAAATCACCCTAATAACAGTTTTTTGCCATTGAAAATACAGTAAAAATAAATAGCCTGAAAATAATAGTCTCATTGGCCATTAAACATTTACTCCCATGTACACCCTGCTACCTGAACCAATAGAGTCATAGGGCCACTCTTGTCGATCTCCAGGATCTCGCCATTCTTGGTGCCCACCAGGATGTGACCGTGACCTAGAGTGATGGCTCGGATTGAGGGGTTATCCTCTAGCAGCAGGCCTGCACGCACACACACACGCACGCGCACACACACACACACACACACACACACACACACACACATTACTGCATTATGCATGGTGGTTTTCCAGTCAGATTCCAGACACCCTTATGAGGACAACATTGTGAATTGTACTAAACGTGGCACAGATCACAGAAACCAATGCACCACAATTTACCATGTGTTCTGTAATCTTGCTTTAAAATATTCAAGCAGGTAAAAAAAGAAAAGTGCTCTTTTCTTTAAGGTTCTTCAAAAGGTCACTGCTGACAAGGTTTAAAAAAAATGGATACATTTTTTTAAAAAGCACCCAGACAGGAATGAATGGTAACGGTAATTGGTCTACTTTTAATTTTAATTTGACATTTTCCTTTGTTTAGGACATCCAACGTATCCAGAGAGGGTAAAACACCTACAGACTTTTCCACTACAGGTTTGACAGACCACACTGTACTGTACATCATCTTGGTGAATATACAGACTAAGTATGCATTTTTTTTAGTATATGGCGCACTTATATAGCGCTTTTATCCAAAGCGCTTTACACTGTGTCTCATTCACCCATTCATTCACACACTCACACACCAATGGGAGCAGACAAGGCGCTAACTTGCCATCGGGGGCAACTTGGGGTTCAGTGTCTTACCCAAGGACACTTCGGCATGTGGAGTCACGTGGGCCGGGAATCGAACCGCCAACCCTACGATTAGTGGATTAGTGGACAACTCGCTCTACCGACTGAGACACAGCCGCCCATATAAGTAACATAATTGATAATGATGGGTCCATCACTACTAGATGGCAGACGTTGCATACGTTGGAAACTTGGCTTAAATGCAACCAACTCAACTGAATGGTTCCATCACCAATTATACATACCGGTTCACCAAGACTGAGTTGTTAGAGAACCAGTACATTTGTGTCCTAAGGGTATACAAAGATTTGCATCTGAACATATATAACTTACATACTGCTAACAGAGATACGAATAAATCATATTCGGTATTTTAAAATGTGATTGCCATCCAAGGGACATCGATTGCGAAACCGGACACACTATGGAGCTTAACTCCAGTGTATAGATATGAACCGGACCTTTAGATGACGGCGAGAGCGCGGCCCTCTTGATGGCGTAGGTCTTCAAACACCTCTCGAACATATCATCCCAAAGCTCGACGATCCCATCCTTCCCTCCTGTTACAAACCCCTTTGGAGAGAGTCACAATCACTTCAATTTTCATTTCACTAGAACATTTAGTCCTTTCTGGACGCTTACAATGTGTGTAAGATCAGTAAACATGGATCTGTACCTTGTCCAGCGAGCACATGGCGAACACAGGGCCATCATGAGCTTTCAGAGTTTTGATCAGTGTCGTGTCTTTCCAGATGTAAACGTCGCCCATGGTTGCCCCTGAAAACACCAGGTCCTCGGAGCGCCCGTAGCACGCCGACATCATGGTCTCCTGCTTGCCCAGGTTGCCAAATATACCTCTCCTAAATGTCAGTCCACCACCTACAGGTAGATAAAGGACGTTTTCATGTTCATGCCTGCGTCATTTATACGAGTCCATCCATATTAATGCTACTCTCAAGTGCAACAAGGTGTTATGATCAGCGCTCTCGATAATATCAAATCAATTTCATATAATAAAAGGATTCTATTTTATATTAATTCATTTAGCAGACGCTTTTATCCAAAGCGACTTACAAATGAGACACACTCACACACCAATGGTAGCAGAGCTGCATGCAAGGTGCTAGCTTGCCATTGGGGGCAACTTAGGGTTCAGTGTCTTGCCCAAGGACACTTCGGCATGGGATCACCCGGGCCGGGATTCGAACCGCCAACCCCACAGTTAGTGGATTAGTGGACAACCTGCTCTACCCACTGAGCCACAGCCGCCCTAAATGGCATGGGATCACCCGGGCCGGGATTCGAACCACCAACCCTACGATTAGTGGATTAGTGGACAACCCGCTCTACCGACTGAGACACAGCCGTCCTTTTTAAATGTAGCACTGCAAAGGGGTGCTTTCAAACTTGCTGTGTTTTTTCCCTGCAACCATTAGAAGCCACTTTTTTTCCTCAAAGCTTTTAGAAAAGCGTAGTATGATGTCACTCTGTTTGTTTATTACCTCCAGACCAATCAGGTTGCAACATGGGAGACAGTCGAGATGAAGAAACACAAATGCTGGTGTTAAATTAGTTAAATTAGTGTATAGTGGGAAAACATAAGGAGATTTACAACATCAAATTTCGACAGAGCTAGTACATAATTTAATAATTTAATTTGTATAGCGCTTTTTACAATGGACATTGTCTCAAAGCAGCTTTACATAAATATCATTTTTACATTTACAAGCGACTTACAAATGAGACACACTCACACACCAATGGTAGCAGAGCTGCATGCAAGGTGCTAGCTTGC
>JAFFST010053182.1:27617-38154 GCA_022414735.1 Noturus placidus
AGAGAGTGAGAGAGACAGGGAGAGAGGGAGAGGGAGAGAGTGAGAGAGAGGGAGCAAGAAAGAAAGAGAGGGAGAGTGAGAAAGAGAGAGAGAGAGAGGGAGAGAGGGAGAGAGAGAGAGAGAGAGAAAGAAAGAGAGGGAGAGCAAGAGAGAGAGAGAGAGAGGGAGAGAGAGAGAGGGAGAGAGAGAGAGAGGGTGAGAGAGAGAGAGAGGGAGGGAGAGAGGGAGAGAGAGAGAGAGAGAAAGAAAGAGAGGGAGAGCAAGAGAGAGAGAGAGAGGGGAGAGAGAGAGGGAGAGAGAGAGGGAGAGAGAGAGAGAGAAAGAAAGAGAGGGAGAGCGAGAGAGAGAGAGAGAGAGAGAGAGAGAGAGAGAGAGAGAAAGAGAGAGGGAGAGAAAGAGAGAGAGGGAGAGAGAGAGAGAGAGAGAGAAAGACCGAGAGGGAGAGCGAGAGAGAGGGAGAGGGAGAGAGAGAGAGTGAGAGAGAGAGGGAGAGAGAGGGAGAGAAAGAAAGAGAGGGAGAGCGAGAGAGAGAGAGAGAGAGAAAGAGAGAGAGAGACAGAGAGAGAGTAAATAATAAATAATATAATAATAATAATAAAGTGACAAATAATAAGAAAGTGTTAAAACCAGTACATGCTGTTATAGGAAAATAATCACAACAGGGTAGTGTGATGAGGCGGCGTTTACCACAATTACCACCTGAATACCACGTTATAGTATCTGTGAACAGTCGTTCCCTCAACACCCTTTCTTTTTTTCCCCTCTCTCTCTCGAACTTAAGTTTCTTTATTACATAACAACGTTTAAAAAAAAAGGTTAATTATTCTTCCATTATGTGGAGTGATCACTGTAAAAGACCCTGTGCGATCTGTTACTATAGAAACGATAACATATACAAACAAGTAAAATTAAACCCGTGATTTGAATTAAAGCCGGCACTAATGTCAGGTCTACTGCTATAGAAAATTAGTCAACAACAACAACCAATCAGATTCGAGAATTCATCAGCGTTGTTGTACAAGCACAATGTAACAATTTATAACTGCTTTGAGGCTCTGGTAGAGTTTTGATATATTTACTTTATATTTAATAAATATGACTTTAATATTTAGCACATTTAGCTTACGTGAAGCATTAATGTAATTGACCCTGTCACGGTTCCCATGGTGATAAGCGCTTATCCCATGTGCTTGGTTTTTTTTTTCTTGGATGGGCTTTTCTTCTACTTCTGCCAACGCTTTGTTTTCTGATTGTGTACACGTGTTTCGTGTTAGTACTTGATCTGTTTGTTTATTTATACCCTGTTGTGTTTGAGTATCCAAGGCACACGAAGAAACCAGTACTCAAGTGCGGGTCTCGAGCGAAGATACTCATCGCCTTTGTTGCCGTGAGAATCGCTATGCAAAGGGGGAATTCATTAGAGTTCAACAGAGCTGAGCTGATTTGCATAGTTTTATGTTTTTATGTGCTCATGTTCCTTCCAGAGAATAATAATTAAAAAAAAAAAAAAGCACATTTGTGTTAGTTTTACCCATGGACAAACTGCAGCCGTAGCCCTTCATCCGGAGCTTTCTGCCTTTTCAGAGAGCCCACCAGTTTCTTCTTGAGCTGAGGCAGATCCTCTTTATACACCTGAGGGTAAACAGTAAGTGTGAGCTAGGGGATGATCAGCCAGTCAGCTGTAAAAATAACGAGTGCTAAAGGCTTTAGCCACTGAAGCACAAAACAGCCAGTGAGGGGGAATAACATAATCGGTTCTGTGTGTAAGGCCGATGAAAATGTCGTGTCTCAATGTGCAGTGCAGTGGAAAGGAGGCTCCGAGTCTTACCTGACGTTCATAGTTCATCTGAGCTTCCTGTTCGATGTCCGAGTCCAGCTCGGGAACATCAGAGAGGTCCGAGTCCGAGTCACCGCTGTTAGAGTCTGCGTAGCCCTCTGTGGAGAGACGAGACGCGTGTGTAATGCAGCAGTGAAATTAAAACTTATTAACTGCTTTGCTCTCAGATGAATTGAACGCTTGGCCTGCATGCTTTTATGCATTGTACAGCTGTCACACGAATGGCTGATTGAATGAGCAGGTCTACAAGTGTTCCTATTAAACTGGCCGACGAGTATATGTCTATTTTGTTGGATCATTTCCTGCCAGTTATCATAAGTGTTCTGTTTATTTAGTCCGACGAGACAGTGGGTCATGATGAACCGCCACGGTGACGTTTTCACCTTGTAGAAGTGGCTCCAGCACGCCGTTCATCACACCCTCGGGCAGGAACCTCCACTGGAACACGGAGTGGTCGGCTCCGCCCGTGCTCACCACCCATTGCAGGTCGTGTGACCAGCGCACGTTGGTGACATGGGCGGAATGACCGATGTACTTCTTAAATTTGGCGGCTGCAAATTGACAGAGAGCATGTTTATGGGGCGCGTTAATTTAATTTCGTATTCAATTCCTTGTTATTAACAATTGGACACCTTTTTTTAGACACGGGAATCGGAAGAGCTTGACAAGGCCGAAGTCGTCGCCGGTCGCCAGCACGGCGTTGCTGTAGTTGGCATCCACGGAGTTGATATCGTTAACATTGGAGTACTTGGGCCAAATCCCATTGACCTCTGGTCCTAAGACACTGGTCCAGGTCATCCAGTGAATCCCTTTGGCCTCTTCTTTAGGAAGGACTTTTCCGGCTATGGATTCAAAACAACACCAAGACTGAAGAGTTATCTCAACACAGAACCCTGCGTGTTTTCTTCCTTTTTTCACATATAATCTCTTTCTTACTAGCCAACAAACATCAAAAGTATGGTTAGAATAACTGACAGGACTCTGAAAATTGGTGCATTTAAGGGTGGGAGTTACAGACTGCGAATGAATATCAAACTGTAAAAGGAAGAAAGTTCCAGAGTAAAGGAAGCACAAAACTATAGAATACGTTCCAGAACGTAGAACGTGGCGTAACGTCTTTGTAAAGTTGGGGTTTTATGCGAAAACCGAGGTGAATGAAAAGTGAAGCATCTTACATAGCCTTATCCATCGCTCATGTACCTGGCATCCTGTAGAACAATCGCTCCCCTGCACCGTCGTTGGTCTGCAGGAAGCGGCTGTCTACAGACCAGTCCAGATGGGTGATGAAGCAAGAGGATTTGTTGCACTCGCCCACTTTTTTATAGCGCTGTGCGACAGCATAGATGTCCACCAGGCCATCGTTAGACCCCACAGCCAGGTAGGAGCCATCCGGAGAGAACTTCAGCTCATGAATCACCTCCTTCCTGTCCTTGATGTGGACCACTTCTGTCATGTCCCTGAGAAGAACGAGGAGTAGATGTGTAAGGGCGTATGAATCGCTGCATAATTATTAGCACCTTTTAAAGCCCCTGGCAACATGATTTCAAATCACACAGATTTCAAATCATCAACTAAAACAGCGTATAGAAAACTTGCTCAAGGACGAAGAGGCCGACTGAGCAGGAAAGAAGCCACTTTAGTTTCTATACTTGGGGTAAATTAGCAGATGGCTAATTCTGATTGGTACTTTGGTAAGCTTCGAATCACTCTTTACCAATTCTAGTCCCGTCCAGCTCAAATCAGCCTGATGAAAATGGCAGGAAAAAAAAAAAGATCCACAAACCTTTTAAGCAACGTTGTTCTTTCGTTTCTAATTATGAAAATAAGGTGAAAGTAGCTTTAGGTCAAGATAAGACATGAACATTACACAAAATCACTCACATTCTCCACTCAAACACCTGGAGAAACTACTGCGGTCCAACAAATATTGAATCACAATAGTAATTTCTCTCAAAGACAATATTACTTCTAAAATCTATATTGCGTACATATTACATGTTTGCAGAAAACAAAAGAGATCATAAAAAGAAAAGTCTTCATGCTAGAGTTTAGTCAAAAAGCAAAGAATTAATCGGTCGCTAATGGTAACGATGGCTTTCAGGAGCAGATGCTGCTGTTTCCTTGTTGAGACCGGATAAATCCATAATGGTGCTGGACAATCAGATCAAATTAGTCCCCTATTCCATATCAAAGTGCATTATGGGTATTCTGTCATTTCTGTACTGTTGGACATTCAATTTAAACACTGCATTGTGTTTTCTGTACTTGATGGACTGTATATGGTGGCTGTAAAGGGTGGCTGTGGCTCAGTCGGTAGAGCGGGTTGTCCACTAATCCACTAATCATGGGGTTGGTGGTTCTGCTCCCATTGGTGTGTGAGTGTGTCTCATTTGTAAGTCGCTTTGGATAAAAGCGTCTAGTAAATGTACACACAAAATGCCATAACTGACTGTTTGGAGAATCGTGTTCAATTTTTTGACAGATGAATTAATCCCAGATTTAAGGTTTTAAGCGCTGATTTGTTAAAGCGCACCTATTATGGTTTTGAAATGTGTCTAATTTTGTTGTAAAGGTCTCATATGATAGATTTAGATGAATCCAAGTAAAAAAAAAAAAAAACACTTTAACGTGCTCATAATTTAAACTGCAGCATTATCTTTTTTCCCCCAGCGTCACAAACGACTCGTTAACTGATTCGTTCTAAATGATTCATTCTAAACTCCTCCTTTCAGAGAGATTACTCTGCCCTGATTGGTCAGATGTCCCAGTCTGTCGTGATTGATCTACCTGTGTCAGCGTGTTTCAAAAAGGAAACGCCCACTCCCATAACGAGTTTCAGTTCCGTCTGTCAGCGAGCAGCCGATGAAGACCAGAGGCGGGGCTTTTAGTTACAATCCTATGTAGGTTAGTACAGGAAGTAAAGTCTGGAATCACTAACGAGTCGATTCAGCTGTTCAGAATCGATTCCTTCTTTTAGGAGTCGATAACTCTGTTTGCCGTGCGCTTTGATTATTTAAACTTTGCAGACTTTTTACATTCAATGCTTAATTAATGCTTAAATAGTGTTGTATCTAATCCCACACGGCACGCTTACCTGACTCTCAGCACGGTGAATGAGCCGTCCTTCATGCCCAGCGCGAGCTGAGAGCCGTCGTTGTTGAAGCACACGCTGCGAACAGCTTCCTCCATGTTACACCGTGCGATGAGGGTGTGATCAGCCAGGCTCCATAGCCTACGTCAGGGACAAGGACAGGGCAGAAATGGCACACGCTGTGACGTCCTTAACACATCATTGATTCATTACATTCAAATATCGTTTCAGGTGCTTTCACATATGCAGCAGCGATCTGTATTGAACCCTGGTGTGTGTTTCCCCCCTCGGTGTGGTAACAGTAACTCATTCATATCAAGCTGTCATTGATTAGTTTTCCAATGAGGGCGTGAGTTTTCCTTACTTGGCTGACACAACGCGATGAGACAGAGAGAATATGTCTGAAATCTAATAGGCATCACGGCATCGATCGCTTTCAAGGCAACATATTGACCAAAAGAAATAAAGACACTGACCGGACGGATCGATCGTCGCTGCCGGTCACTGCGATCGGCTGTTTGGGATGAAGATCCAGAGCCCAGAGCTCGCCCTCAGAGTGACCCTGCATGACCAGAAGAGGTTTATCCCTGTCTCGCACCATCACCTCAAAAATCTCACTGTCCTGCGTACCGGCTAGGATCCGGTCAGCCTTCCAGCACACGCTCCGGATAGACAGACCTGACAAAAAAAAAGAGGAGTGCACACTAGAGAAACTCCAGAGCATTAAAGGGTAGCAAAGCGTGATGCGACCAAAACAACCTCGAGTGCAAATTATCAGCTTGCAATGTGCAGTTTAAAAATATAGCAGTGCAAGAGCGCAGAAATTAAAGCATGCGAAAGCAAATCTAAGTACGTGTGAAATGCAGCTGCTCTATCTGTACCTATACATTACACATATCACAGGGTAAAGTCATCACTGGTTCTGACCCAAGCTTTCATGCTATCTGCATATGAGACGTCTGTGCATTAACTCTGCACCTTTCTCGGTCTGGTGGAGGTGCAGGGCTTTCTGCAATTCCGTTACGCACTTCTATAGTGCTTTTATCCAAAGCGCTTTACACTGTGTCTCATTCACCCATTCACACAGTGACGTGTGAGTGACGTTTGAGCAACCATCTGTCCAATTTACTCTGATCGGTAAGTGCCACAGGCACAGAAAAACAACACTTCCGTTAAATCCGTTTTGGCTTTAATGGCTCAGTAAACATACATCATCCAGTTTTGTTAGCAGAGACGCCTCGGACTTTCATTTCCTGCCCATGATCCCCTGCTTATTTTGTGAGAAAATTGAAAGCAAAATGGCAGATTTGCTCAATTTTAAAAAAGCAGGTATCAACGATTACAAACAAACAAACAAAAAACGCTTATAAAAGAATTAAACCAGACATCATTTTATAAGAAATACTTGAATAGAATGAATAGAAGTCATTTGTTTTTTTCCCGTCGTCCCATTTGTTTAACTGTGTTCAATACAGCTGGTGTGTTTCTCCTCGTCAGAGAAGAGTTAATCTCATTAACCAGGGTTCACAGGTTTTAGTAAAACTCTCCATCCCAAATACATCGCACAAGCCACACAAAAGGCCCAAAAAGGCCATTTGCGTATTGGAAAAGGGGGACACATTTACAGTTACACACTATGCATTTGTACTTTGTTTGCAGAAATCAGATTGAATTCTCATTATTTTGCTATAAAACAAGACCTTAGTGGCTGTAACGTTTGTTTGATTGTTTTTTAAACAGTTCCAATCTGGCAACCTCTTAAGCTGTCCTGTCCTCTGTTTCTTTACCAAGCATGGGGCAGTATGAGTCATGCCCCAATGGACCTCTAAAACTTGTTGCTGTTCTCATTTTTTCACACCCATGTAACCATCTAAGCTAAATGGGCGGCTCTGGCTCAGTGGGTAGAGCGGGTTGTCCACTAATCCACTAATCGTAGGGTTCAATTCAATTCAATTCAATTCAATTGTATTTGTATAGCGCTTTTTACAACAGACATTGTCTCAAAGCAGCTTTACAGGAATATAAACACTGTACATACACAGTAAAAGTGAGAAATTATCCCAACTGAGCAAGACACTGAGTGGTGACAATGGCAAGGAAAAACTCCCTAAGATGTTTAAGAGGAAGAAACCTTGAGAGGAACCAGACTCAGAAGGGAACCCGTCCTCATCTGGGTAACAACTGACATTCTTAAAGAGACAATTGGTTGGTGGTTGGAATCCCGGCCCGGGTGATCCCATGCCGAAGTGTGCTTGTGCAAGACACTGAACCCTAAGTTGCCCCCGATGGCAAGCTAGCACCTTGCATGCAGCTCTGCTACCATTGGTGTGTGAGTGTGTCTCATTTGTAAGTCGCTTTGGATAAAAGTGTTTGCTAAATGAATAAATGTAAATGTAATGTAAATGGGGCAACATCTAAAAAATCAAATGGGATTTTACTGTCATTCTTCTACATAGCTGGTGTACATTGGAACGAAATGTCGTGTCTCCAGGGCCACCGTGCAACACATAACAGTGAAGTAGTACACTGCACAAGACTAGATAAGGTGCAAATGCACAACAGTGTGAGATGAGTGTAGGACAATAAATACACAGAACAGTAATGGTTTTTAAATCGTTTGCCACACTAAAGAGGTCATTAGTATTTCAGTGTAAAATGCATTGAGTTGTGAATGACGGCTTTGAGATTAACATTTGTTGAACATCTGATATAAATGGTGTGGCTCTGCCTCTATGGACAAGCTTTTATGTCAGAGTTTGTTGACTTTCTGTCAACGTTAAGAACGAAAGTTTGACAGAATTCTAATTGTGGGAGATTTTAACATTCATGTTTCTTCCGGGTACTCCGGTTTCCTCCCCAGTCCAAAGACATGCATGGTAGGTTGATTGGCGTGTCTAAAGTGTCCGTAGTGTATGAATGTGTGTGTGAGTGTGTATGTGATTGTGCCCTGTGATGGACTGGCACTCTGTCCAGGGTGTACCCCACCTTGCGCCCGATGCCTCCTGGGATAGGCTCCAGGTTCCCCCGTGACCCTGATAAAGGAGTAAGCGGTAGAGGATGGATGGATGGATGGATGGATGGATGGAACTTCACACAAACGGCTCGTTTGTATCGCAGTTTTCATCTGTTGACATTGGACTCTCAGATCATTCAGCTCTCATTTTTAATCTGGAACGGTATCATCCAAGTGAGCCTACCATCCGAACAGTAACTTTCCAGAAGTGGAAGTCTATTGATTAGACAGTTTTCTCCAATTCGGTTGTTTCCACTTTAAACGATCTGAATCCCTCATCTGCTCTTGCTACTAATCTGGACTCTTTTGCTCCTCTAAGGTCACGTAAAGTCACATTCACCCGCTCTATTCCCTGGTATATTGACAATCTGCGCTCTAGAAAGGCCGCTTGTCGGAAAATCCAGCGCAAACGGCGCATTACCGACCTGAATGTCTACTATCAAGCGTGGAAGGATCTTCTGGGTGATTACCGAGCACTAATGGAGACTGAAAGATCCTCGTACTTTTCTCAGGCTATTGGAAACAATCAAAATAATCCCAGACACTTGTTCCAAACCATAAACAGATTGCGTCATGTTAATGATGTTAGCACCTTGCCTGTTTCTCAGCAGCTATGTAATTCATTTCCTCAGTTTTTTAATTTAAAGATTGATAATGGCTGCAAAGAAATTTCTGTTACACCTGACTTTGCCTTCATCCATCCGAGTTCACTGGTGTTTCTTTCACTCATTGAAGTTTCTTTCACTCATTAAAGACTGCTGCTCTTACACCGCTACGAAAGAAAGAAAATCTTGCCGTGGATAATTTGAACAATTTTCGTCCCATCTCAAATCTTCCATTTTTGGCAACAATGCTTGAGCGTGTTGTTGCCTCTCAACTATATAAGCATCTTACAATTAATATCCTCTTTGAACCCCTTCAGTCAGTACTGAAACAGCGTTGGTCAAAGTTACCAGTGACTTGTTGATGACTTCTGATTCTGGGGCTCCGTTCTTATTCTTCTTGATCTTAGAGCTGCTTTCAATACTGTGGATCGTGGTCTTTTACTTACCTGACTTGAAAGTGTTTTTGGTGTGTCGCAGACAGTTTTTAACTGGCTTAAGTCCTATTTTACGGACCGTTCCCAGTTTATTTCTATGAGTGGTTACAGGTCTGACACTAGCTTTGTACTCACTGGTGGTCCTCAGGGTTCAGTTTTAGGCCCTTTACTTTTCAATATTTATCTCCACTTGGGCAACTGCTGCGATCGCGCGGCCTCCATTATCACTTCTATGCTGACGATTCACTCGAAATCTGGTGAAAACCTTAATGTTTGTTTTCTTTCTGATTGTACTTCTGAAATAAAAACGTGGATGAACAATAAATTTCTGTGCCTGAATAGCGAGAAAACCAAAGTTATGCTTATAGGTTCCCATCCATCCATCCATCCATCTATCTTCAACCACTTACTCCTTTTCAGGGTCACGGGGGAACCTGGAGCCTATCCCAGGGAGCATCGGGCACAAGGCGAGGTACACCCTGGAGAGGGTGCCAGTCCATCGCAGGGCACAATCACATACACACTCACCGTCATATCAAATTCTCAAAGCTCGTCCTCTGTCTCTGTTCGTTGATGGCTCTGTTATAGAGACTCAAAGTAAAATGAGGAACCTTGGAGTAATTTACGATAACAGCCTCGCATTTGATTCTTTTGTTCAGAACAGTGTTAAGGCATCCTTTTTTTCACCTCAGAAATTATAGCTTGACTGCGCCCTATGCTAAACTTCTCTGTGGCTGAAAAGCTGATTGATCCTGACGGGATCCAGGAAATCTGAACATAGTACTCCTATTTTGAAGTCCTTACACTGGCCCCCGGTCAGGTTCCGTGTCGATATTACATTTATTCATTTAGCAGACGCTTTTATCCAAAGCGAATTACACATGAGAGCACACTCCAATGGGAGCAGAGGTGCATGCAAGGTGCTAGCTTGCCATTGGGGTTCAGTCTCTTGCCCAAGGACACTTTGGCATGGGATCACCCGGGCCGGGATTCGAACCACCAACCCTACGATTAGTGGACAACCCGCTCTACCGACTGAGCCACAGCTGCCCCACACAGCCGATATTAAGATCATGATGTTGACATACAAGATATTATATGGCTTGGCTCCCCATTACTTATCTAGTTTATTAATCCCTTACACCCCAAATCGCAGACTGCGCTCCTCACAGTGTAATCTGTTAATTATTACACAGACACGCCTAAAATCTATGGGTGACAAGGTTTTATCTGTCTATTGATCCTCTCTTCCTGGACCTTTCTATTATTATTATTATTATTATTATTATTATTATTATTATTATTATTATTATTATTATTATTATCCATCCATCTTCAACCGCTTACTCCTTTTCAGGGTCACGGGCACAAGGCGGGGTACACCCTGGACAGGGTGCCAGTTATTCTTCTTCTTCTTCTTATTATTATTATTGTTATTATTATAATATCAGATTTACCTTTATATCCTTGCTCAGCCTCCCTGAGGTCAATCTTAGTGATGGGTTTAAAGTCCACGTCCCAGAGTCTGACGCAGCCGTCGCGTCCCCCGGTGGCAAA
>JAFFST010053182.1:50497-57997 GCA_022414735.1 Noturus placidus
CTCAGGTATCTGGAGGTTGGAGGTCCGCTGTAAAGATGAAGCTCAACATGTCTGTGGTTCAGAACGGAAAGCGGACCCCGTTCCTGCCTCCTGGCAGCACTCAGACGCAGAGCTATGGGTTATCTTACAGGTTCCAGGTTTGGTTTCCTAAATCACTGACCCTCCTATGGTCTGACCTTCACTCGTTCTAGCAAGAACCACACCACACCATGCATGCATGCTATGGTGTGTACACTCTTATTAAAAAAGGTTCCTGAAGGCTTTGGATAGTTAAAGGTTTGAGTGTTGGGTAGTTTGTGGGTTTTTATGAAAGGGTATCCCTCTGTTTTACTATTATATTACAGTTGAAATCACCTAATGAATTATTCATATCTAGGTCGTAGCAACCAAAATGGTATCTAATAGGCGCCTTTTCTAAAAGATAAAACGCTCTGTCGACCGCCATATGGAACCTGATTTAACATCACAACATCTTTTAAGAACAAGCAGTATCTCAATGTTAACCCTCATTAACGAGCCACTACGTTAAGGCTTCCACATGGGTTCCGTAGCTTTTCGATATTCTACTTGGAATCATTTCTGAGAGGGAATCCTTCTGTTTTCTCATTTTTACTCTTAGAAGAAGAGTTCCTCAAAAGGATCTTTTGATAGGTCTAGCTCTGGCTGGTTTACTAACTCTACTCTGGACCTTTTCGGAAATCCTTCTAGTGTACTATTCTTCATGAGACCTTTAAAGAACCTTTCTATAAAATTCTACATACAACCTTTCTGCGGCAAGGTTCTATCTTCCTAAGCATTCTAGCTTCTCAACGATCTAAAAAAAAAAAAAAGACACTGTCTTCTATGTAGACCCTTTCAAACAATAAATAAAAATAATCTCGAATAAGAAGAATGAGACATGAGATAAACAAGGCTATGAGTTGTTCTTCAGCATGGATGAGGTATCTCTTCTACATTTTCCTACACTGAGCAACCGGCATTACTCATCTACATCTACAACTTTTTAATGGGGCCGTTATAAAGCTCACCTCGCCGCTAGCTACAGGATAAACTGGGTTAATACACTTTCTCCTGAGACTGCCGATGTGTGTGTGTGTGTGTGTGTGTGTGTGTGTGTGTGTGTGTGTGTGTTTGTGCGATGGTACACACCGTCCTACACAGCCCAATGTGTATTAAATGACTGATGATTGACTATAAATATCTCTCTTCTTTTTTTTTGTCTGGTGAACCTAATTTAAATATCTCTAAATACCTCACTTGAAATATCTGGGTGGACTGGGATCGTGCGTCCCACTGTGGCGTTTAACAGTCAGGAGACGTACTTGTAAATGGACACCTTAGATATGACGTACACTGATATTCTGATACTCTGGTACTTTTGTCCTAAAACAGTTTTACTTCACGTGTGTGATTTCGAGCCTTTTTTTTTTTATTATTATTATAAAAGACATCCATTTTAAATGTCTAAACTCTTCTTGAATGGCTTGATATTCTGTATATATACTGTTGATTAGCTTTTGGACAAATTTGTTAATTCAGACCTTACATTTATTCATTTAGCAAACGCTTTTATCCAAAGCGACTTACTAATGAGACACACTCACACACCAATGGTAGCAGAGCTGCATGCAAGGTGCTAGCTTGCCATCGGGGGCAACTTAGGGTTCAGTGTCTTGCCCAAGGGCACTTCGGCATGGGATCACCCGGGCCGGGATTCGAACCACCAACCCTACGATTAGTGGATTAGTGGACAACCCGCTCTACCGACTGAGCCACAGCCGCCCTGACTTGAACTCAATTTGCGATGTCGCTAAATAAGCTCTAAAGCTATGGGCCAATCATGTCCGAGATTAGAGGATGGCACGTCTGTTTTAACCATGTATCTGCGTCCTAACCTAGTTAGCATCGCTAATATTGTTAATGGAGGAAACTGTGTGGTGTATACTAGTAATGTTATCCATCCATCCATCCATCTTCAACCGCTTACTCCATTTCAGGGTTACGGGGAACCTGGAGTCTATCCCAGGGAGCATTGGGCACAAGGCGGGGTACACCCTGGACAGAGTGCCAGTCCATCACAGGGCACAATCACATACACACTCACATTCATACACTACGGACACTTTAGACACGCCAATCAGTCTAACATGCATGTCTTTGGACTGGGGGAGGAAACCGGAGTACCCGGAGGAAACCCCCGACACACGGGGAGAACATGCAAACTCCACACACACACGGCCCTGACGGGACTACTAGTAATGTTATATCCTGTATTAATCATTTTGGCTGCTGTTTGATCAACCTGTAACCAATGCTAGTTAGTTTACTAGCACTTTGCTAACTAAGCTAACTAAGGTTTGATATTAAGTATACAGTGATACTGGATAGATACTAGGCTGTTTGGAATGGTATGGGGACATTGTTATGTTTCCAACCAATTAGAAGTCACGCTAGGATTTTTTTTCGGAAATATTCGGAGGAACTTGCGCTTTTTCTGCAGATTTGGGCCATGTGATGTAATCACAACCCGCCATGTGACGTCATCACAATGTGCATTCAGTCAAAGCCTCCTTCGATTCACATGCATCAAACATGAGTACAGAATCATGGGGAAAAAAACCTCCTGTACGGACTGCTTTAGAGGAGCGTTCTGGTCCTCGTCTAGTAGTGGTGTGAGAGGAATGAAACCCTTTGAGATGTGCTCTTACTTGAAAATACATTTTTGGGTTGTAAGAGTAACCAGGGTTGCCAGAAAACACCTCTAAAAGCTGAAAAGGAAAAGGCAGGGTGGAAGTTCACTGTTATGTGCACGCATTTCTGATTCGCAGTATCTGTAATACGCCATTTTATCATCACCTGATACAGACATTGTCCACTCTTCCAATCTCTGCAATCTATCTCAAAATAGAACTGGCTCTCTAGATCGGAGGTCTTCAACAGGGGGTCCGCGACCCCTAGGGGGTCCGCGGAGGTACTGCATGGGGGTCGCGAAAGTTTTGGTACCAGTTTGATATAACACAATTTCATACTATATATATAATTAGGGGGTCCCCGCTCCATCTCGCCATCAGTTTGGGGGTCCTGGGCCTGGAAAACGTTGAAGACCCCTGCTCTAGATGATAAATACACTGTCTGCACTTACACTTTCCTTTTGTTTTCCATAGCCTATTTAATGTTTATTTCATTCTGATTATTTGCTTTTAAACACAATCTTCGTGGCCAGGGAATATTTTTATTCTCTACACCCTGCCTACTTGGACTGTAACTCTGCTTCATTACCCACCCCATCATTGATTATTTTCTATAACAGTACGTCCGGATGTATTTTACAGCTGGTGCAGATTTCTCATATATAATGTGCTAACAACTGAATTGGTATTCCTGAGCAGCAGTTACTAAGCGTGCTTATTTGAAAGCTTTCCCAGCTGGCTGTACCCTCAGCTTGACCTAAGACGCCAAATCTGTTTGTGTTCATTCATAAATATTAACGAGTATTCAGCGAAAGAGGGAGGAAGGAAGTGAAGTGCAGGCGTGAGAAAGGAGCTGCGAGAGAGAGAGAGAGAGAGAGAGAGAGAGAGAGAGATGAGGCGCCTGTGGGTTAGGGTGTAATTCTGCCTTTGTATACTATAGATCAGAGGTCTTCAACAGGGGGTACGCAACCCCTAGGGGGTCCGCGGAGGTACTGCATGGGGGTTGTGAAGGTTTTGGTACCAGTTTGATATAACACAATTTCATACTATATATAATTAGGGGGTCCCCGCTCCATCTCGCCATCAGTTTGGGGGTCCTTGACCTGGAAAACGTTGAAGACCCCGGCTCTAGATTTATATCTATACTTAGATTTCCTTTACAATGGACCATACCAAAATGGATGCATGGGTGTCGTTGTGGTTTTTTTTTTTTTATTTAAATTGATTTATTTAGTAGCTCAAGGTCATCTAGAGGTGAAGAGACTGTTCTTACGTCCGTTCTGTTTTATCCTGATCTCATCACGTCATCATTTGTTCAGGCCAAACACAATGATCTTTAATGAAAAGGTGCTAAATGCTGCCACACGCTACATCACCTATGTGTGAAGCTCTGCTGATGTTTGTCATAGATTCGTGTTCAGTAACCGCTTTATCTTGATTGGTGGATCCAGAGCCTATCCCGGGAGTACTATTAGTGTCATACTAGGGAGTACACCCTGGATGGAGTGCAGAATCATTGCATGCTATCTTTCGCGCCCACACGTTCACACACTCGTTCACACCTTGGGGTAATTTACAGTAGCTAACAAGCGTACTGGCAAGTTTTTGGGACGTGGGAGAAACGCAGAGAACCTGATTAACACTTGATCAGTCTGTACAGGATTTCTCACAGTTGTTGGGTTTTTTTTTTTATATATAGCACTTTACATAGCATGTGTGTGTGTGTGTGTGTGGGGGGGGGGGTCTGCTCAACCATCACTAGTGTGGAGCTTCCACCTGGATGATGGGACGGCAGAAATAGTGCGCCAGAACGTTCACCACGCACCAGATATTAGTGGAGAGGAGAGAGCGATGTAGCCAATTCAGGGATGGTGATTATTAGTGGGGCCATGATAGAGCAGGGCCAATGGGGGAATTTCACCAGGACACGCGGTTATACCCTTACTCTTTACGAGAAGTAAAGGGATTTTTAATGACTATAGAGAGTCAGGACCTCAGCTTAACGTCCAATCTGACAGCCATTTTTACAGTTTAGCGTCCACATCACTAGCTCTCTCTCTCTCTATCACCGATTAGTCGAGACCAACCGTCGGTCACTTCATGGGTCATCACTCCTCCACGGATTTCATCGATGTGACCCACAAAGCATGTCGGCAGAAATAGTGGGGTAGTTTGCCATTGCTTTCCCCACCCCTCCCCATTTATCCGGGCTTGGGACCGGCGTGTAGCTGCTGCCAGTCACACGGCTGGGTACACACACTCACACACCCATTCATACACTATGGACAATTTAGACACGCCAATCAGCCTACCATGCATGTGTTTAGACTGGGGAGGAAACCGGAGAACCCGGAGGAAACCCCCGACACACGGGGAGAACATGAACATGCAAACTCCGCACACACACGGCCCTGGCGGGACTCGAACCCCGGACCGTGGAGGTGTGAGGCGGACGTGCTAACCACTAAGACACCATGCGCCCCCACGTCACTATACTGGGGCATTAATCCCCACACAGACCACATGGTGAGCGCCCCCTGCTGGCCTCACTAATACCACTTCCAGCATCAACCTTAGTTTCCCCCAGGAGGTTTCTCATGAGGTACTGGCCAGGCTCTAGCCTAGCTTCAGTAAGACACCAGGCACGGAGATATGGCTCTGTTGGTAAATGAGACCTTTTAGCTGTACTCGTGAATCAAAGAATGCCCATTGTGATGACGTCACATGATGCATCTCGGCCCAAATCTGCATAAAATCTCTAGGATAAATTGTAAGCTCTTCGGAATATTCCAGTGTTCTCTTGATTCTGCGTTCATTTCTGCGATCGCAAAATCGTCAAATCCTGGAAGGACTGCTTGATCTCTTTCTTCTGAAATACAACCACAATGTTGAATGCCACAAGCAGTGGAATGTTTCTTAGACAGAACTCTTAAACCCTACGACAGGCGCTTTCCTCATCTGAGAGGTATTGAAGTAGAACCTGTTGAGCGAGCGAATATAACTAGCTATCCGAAACGCTCAATGAACCGGTAAAAAACCCCCACTCTAGATAGATAGCTTGATGAAAGCAGATACAGGCCACTTGAGTGAATATCTGAAGCGTGACTAAGCTCCATGTGTTCGCGCTTGTCTTATTGTCTTTGTGGAGTTGCTCTCATTCGGGCTACATGGGTTTCATTTGGGTTCTCAGGTTTCCTTCCAATTCTCAAAAATACGCTGTTAGGCTAAAAGTATGTCTGGGTGTTAATGAGTGTGTGTGCATGGTGCAGTGAGATGGTATGGTATGGTATGGTAGTATTCCAGGTGCGGCCGTGGCTCAGTAGGTAGAGCGGGTTGTCCACTAATCCACTAATCGTAGGGTTGGTGGTTCGAATCCCGGCCCGGGTGATCCCATGCCGAAGTGTCCTTGGGCAAGACACTGAACCCTAAGTTGCCCCCGATGGCAAGCTAGCACCTTGCATGCAGCTCTGCTCCCATTGGTGTGTGAGTGTGTCTCATTTGTAAGTCGCTTTGGATAAAAGCGTCTGCTAAATGAATAAATGTAAATGTATTCCCACCTCGCGCCTGGTTTCACCGTGAATCTGACCGGGATGGAGCGGTTATTGATGTTGAATGTAACGTTAGCACGTTTGTCTCACACCTCCAAGGTTGGCGGGTGGACATTGTGACTCCTCCACATTGTGTGCGTGGAAATTTGCACGTTTTCCCCGTGCTTGGGGCGTTTCCTCCGGGTACTCCGGTTTTCTCCGCCAGTCCAAAGTCATGCGTTGTAGACTGACTTGCATTTCCAAATGGTCTGTAGTGCATGAATGTGTCCAGTGATGACTTGTCACCCTGTCTAAAGTGTCCCTGGCCTTGTGCAATGGATAGACTCCAGGCTCCCCTGCAACCCTGTGAAGGATAAGCGGTATGGGAAATGGATGGATGGATGGACGGATGGATGGATGGATAGACGGATGGATGGACGGATGGATGGATGGATGGATGGACGGATGGACGGACGGATGGATGGACTATAACCTGTGTCCTTACCTAATGATGTCATCATTGTGTCCCAGGTAAAACTTCTGCGTGTGCTCCCTGGTGTTGTACACCACGCCGACCCCGGCCACGAAGTACACGATCTCCTTCCCCGCCGTGTAGTAGAGGTTATTGCGGCACTGGTGGCCCCGGTAACCGTGAACCCACTCGAGCCGGAGCTGGCAGCGTGGTGCAGTCTTATCAGCCATGCCCGCGCTCTTTTCAGCGCCACCGTCTGGCTCAAACGAGCAGCATTAGAGTACAGGTACAACTCCCTGCTCTCCTTAATACCTAGAAGGGTGTCCAATATCGGGTTATATATATATATATATACAAAATGTGTGTGTGTGTGTGTGTGTGTGTGTGTGTGTGTGTGTGTGTGTGTGTGTACCTGGAATATAAAATGTAGGGGGCGTGTAGTCTATGGAGGAGCGGCGTCTTGGAAATATTTGGTTTCAGAAATCACAGCAGAATAAGAACGAGCGCGTTGAGTCTAAACGGACTGAGATTAGACATGAAGCATCCAATCAGAAAGAGGAGAAATCTAGTGCTAATATGAACGTTGGGAAGAAAGACGTCTCGGTGGCGCGTGGGATTAAATGTCGGGATTGATCCAGAACTCAGCAGGAAGTGTACCAGCAGGGAGATTGAGATCAGACGCGTTCAGACTGTGAGATTCACATCAGATCTACAGCACGATTCACGCACAGCTTCCGGATCGCCGCTCCCCGACCAGATGCTCGTCTTTTCCTTCCACCGTCCTGCATCGCCGCGCGCTCCGACCGGAAGC
>JAFFST010053186.1:2283-15082 GCA_022414735.1 Noturus placidus
GTTTGAGGCCTGAAATGTGGCAAAAGGTCGAACAGTTCAAGGGGGCCGAATACTTTCGCAAGGCACTGTAGTTATGTATGTATGTGTGCTCTGTGGATTTCAGTGCTGGATGCTGCACTGTTTCCATTCATAAAGGGTGAGGTCTTTTCCCTCCTGTACACAGTAAAACTGCATCCAGCACCACTGTGCCACAAGCAAAACAGACTTAACAACTTAGCACAACTAAATCCACTTTATTGACACTGGCATCGATATTGAAATTGAAAACCCCACTTGGTAAAATGTGCCATCATAGCAATATAGCCAATGTTAGCCTGTTGTGTGTGTGTGTGTGTGTGTGGGTGTGTGTGTGTGTGTGTGTGTGTGTGTGTGTGAGAGCTAAAAGGCATGCTATAATTGTATAGTTATTTTAAATTGTATACAATTACATTAATTACTCTTAGATATCCGTTAGTAAATGTAATGCCAACAATAATTAAAGGTGTGTTATTGTCACACCCATTTTCTGTACCACTTATCCTACCCATGATCGCTGGGGAGCCTGGAGCCTACCCCAGGGAACTTGGGGCACAAGGGTGAAACCTGACTACAACGCATGTCTTTGGACTTGGGAGAGGAAACCGGAAAAGAAACCCAAAGCACATGGAGAACATGCAAAATCCATGCACAAAGGGTGGAGATGGGAATTGAACCCCTTAGCCCTGGAGGTGCGAGGCAAAATTTCTAACCAGTAAGCCACCATGCATCCCTCTTTGCAGTATATACACATTTTAAAATAGAAAAATGTCTTTACCCTAATCAAGGGCTACTTTGACCCAGTCTGTAGCTTCACATTATCAGTCTGCAATGTCCCACCTAGATATAAAGGCATTTTGAAGTGTCTCTGATTGGCTGTGGTACAACTTTTTAAAAGCCATAAGGTGTTCAAGTACATCAAGAATGGAAAACTATATCTACAGAAAACCACAGAGGGAGGAAAACCAGACAGAAGAAAAACTGAAGTAAAATCATAAACAATAAAAAGTTTGGGAGAAGAACATGCCTAAAACTCAACTTCCATTGTATTGATACAAATTAAACAATGTATAAAATAAGCACTGTGTGAAATATGCATTAATAAGATGTTAACCTGGTAAATATAAGCTTTCTTCTGTACTTCTTAGCTTCAATAATCTTGTAGCTTCTGTGTCAGAGAAACAAGAAACAAACAAATGTCTAGGCTGACTGTTTACATGTAAGGGGAAATTGTGAAATTTCATTTTTGGCTGAGCTTTTACAGTTTTGAGTCCCATGAGCTATCAAAAATCATCCATTAAACCATTTCTTTTCCTCTATGTACAGCATCCAACTACACAAATAAGCACCGTTTGAGTAAATCAATACTGTGGATTAAGCGGGCTCTATTACTTACTAAAACTGAAAAGCAGTAATGCTCTAGAGACACTATATTAGTGTTAAACTTGTGCAATACCTCAGACCTGCCAAGTTTGAGCTTTAATGGCCAGGATCCCTCATGTCATCACTCCTCCTAAACAATGACCATGCAAAGGAGTAACAGTATTTTTTTGGGGGGGGCATTTGAAACACAGCACATGTATTCCTCTGTGATTTAATCATTTGGCTTAATTTTTTTAAAGGGAGGATGAAGCAATGCAACTGCACAGGAGACAATACACAACAAAAGTAATTTAAGTAAGACAGTTTCTCTGGCACACACTCCTAAGCAAATCAAATCTGAGACCCAGTGACGTGAGCCGCTGAGGTTAATGGTCCTTTTGGGCTCTGGTGGAGGTGATATCATGGAGATCCGCCTCATGGTGGTCAGAGTGTGTGTTGGTCAGCTAAACACTGGAGATGAAGTCACCAGAAACTCGGTCCAGCGCTCCATCAGCCATTTCCTTTTTTTTTCTTTTCATGGCTCTCTTCTCTTTCAAAGACACACAATTTTGTGTGTGTGTGTGTGTGTGTGTGTGTGTGTGTGTGTGTGTGTGTGAGAGAGAGAGAGAGAGAGAGAGAGAGAGAGAAGCGCTTTAAAGGCACTACATAAGCGCAAACCATTTACCATTGTCTATAGTGAGGTTTCACAATGAATGAAAGACACACTTGATGCATGACACTTCAGCATGTACTCAGTATGAAAGTGATGCCAGCTTCATGTATGTTATTACTGTTTAGCTTTACAATGTACATTTACATTTACATTTATTCACTTAGCAGACGCTTTTATCCAAAGCGACTTACAAATGAGAGATACAAGCAAAGTGATATCAAGCAGGGAACAATACAAGTAGTGCTACTATACAAGATCTATTAATTGAGTACTAGAAGAAGCAACGTGCGCAGAGTAGAGGTGCAAGTGCATGTTTTTTTTATTTTTATTTAATTTTTTTTTTTATGAGATGGTTAGGTGTTGACGGAAGAGGTGGGTCTTTAGCTGTTTCTTGAAGATGGTGAGTGAGTCTGCAGTCCTGATTGAGGTTGGAAGACCTGATTGTCCTGATTGAGGTTGTACTTTTGTCAATTTTATTGATGACAGCATGTTTCATTGTGCCAAAAAAAGCAAGTCTATTTCAGACACTCGTTATGACGACCATCAGCTTCTCTTACTGTTTAGCTACATTAGACTCTGGTGCAAAACTGAAGCCCAAACATGCCTTGGGTGATGAACTACATTTGGAATATGGGGGATTGTGTAGATTATATTTTTGGCCAAAGTTTTCCTTTAATAAAATGCTTGGTTTACATTGCCTGAAAGAAAATACAGCATGTGTATGTACTCATAAAGCTTCCATGGCTCACATCCCGTAACGACCTTGCCCTAGAAAGGGCCGAATGTCTGTACGCTTTCGGCGTCACTGCTAACACACTGTTAATGTATGTCATTCTGAGACAATCTCCAACAACACCATGGTTGCTTATGATATACAAGAAGGAAGATTTATTGAAACTTAAAATGTGATGAAAAATCACAGCCAATAACCTCACTAAAGATATAAAGTTTAAACCATATAGGGACAGTTTGCTGGGACAGATGCACAAACACGCTTGGTGACGATTATAAGACTTTATTTATTTTTTTATATACAGAACATTTAGAGCGCATGCATATTTACAGCACAGTTTATTTACAGACAAAAGAAAAGCTTCACATACGATCAGAAATGACAGCCAAAAGGTGGACCTGATTTGTCGACAGAGCGGCTTTGAGTATGCTTTAGTTCACATTAACTTTTACTAAAATTATGGTATGACAAACATCCAGCTTTTAGTGATTCTTACAATGCATATATAATGGAGAATGGCACATGAAACTACTCAAACTCATGCGCACACACACACACACACACACATATACTAGCAAAGCCAACAGCTCTTACACACGACAAATATGAGGTAGACAGCAAACATTCAAATACAAACACATGAACACATATCTGGCCTTCTAGGAAAGTGTGCTTCTGACTTGACTACATTGGAATATGTATTTTAAAGAATTTCCAACTTCACAATTTGTTTAGGGAATTAATTTTATGTCAAGAGTCCTAAACAAGCGGAACATAAATGATTGTAATTAAAAAAATATAGACAACAAATACAGTAAGAACAATTAGGATGTAATAAAACTCTTTTTTTATTTAAAACAGGAAAAAATGATTATTTCTTTATTCTAATTGTTGAGATTTTTGTTTACAATTTTTTTTTGCTTCTATAATGCTTCTGAAACTTTTCATTTTTCATGGACGAGAAAGTCTTAGAAGAAGGGATACACCTTAAAGGTTATTGGCCAACTGGAATTTGGCTCACTCAGCAAACCACACATTTTACCCAACCCAACAAGTTTGGTTAATACTTGTTAATAATACTCCATTCATATTTTTGAGACAAAATAATCTCTAAAGTTTTAGGCAAGGTGACAAATACTCATTTACATGTGCACACTCACATACAACAAGTAAGTATAGAGTTTACATGAAGCCATGTGCTCGTTTGATATACAAAACAATGGCACACAAATGAAAAAAATATATATGTTTATCACCCAACATTGTTACACTCAGGAAACACTTTCCATTCAGGAATAAAAACTAAATTTAAAATATAAACACCAAGTTGCCAGCTTATCAGATAAATCTACTAAACAAGTGCACTTTGTAACTGTAATTACTGACTATAGTCCATCTGTAGTACACAATGTGTCAGCCTCCATCTATCTACATTTACATTTATTCACTTAGCAGACGCTTTTATCCAAAGCGACTTACAAATGAGAGATACAATCTATCTATCCTGCCTACCATCCTAAATTCACCACTGTAGGCCCATCACTGAGCAGATATGATTTGGTTAATGGATTATTTTCAGTGCAGCAGGTAGGTGGATGTAATAAACTGGCAACTTGGTGTAATTCTGGATTGTCCCATATCCTTGTATCTACAGAAGTAAGCCGAAAAAAATTCACAGTATATGATTAAAATCATAGCTTGGCTCTAGGTCTCAAAAATATACCTTTATACACAAATATATTTATCTATCTATATATCCATACTCTGTTTTGAAGACATCTATACAAGTTTAAACACATTGAAAGCTTTCAAATAAAATACATTCTATAGATTCTGCAGCAAGTGACAGTTATGAGATGCACAGAGTTTATGAAGCATTCACATGTGAAGATAAAAAACACTGCATGCTGTGTACAAAGCAAACCAAGCCAAACCAGCTCTCCTCTTTCCGCACAAAATTTCATCGGTATGTGATCTGACCTTAAGGCATGTTTGAAATGGCAACATTCATGTTCGTTTGTAACGGTGGGAATCGCTTTGGCATCACTTTGTACGGACACCTACTATAAACGGCATATAAATCAAGGCTTGTATGGAAATGCAAAAGGAAATATAGAATAACAACACAGTAACGAGACGTTAGTTGGAATGTTAGTTTGAAGCCTTTCTAACTCATGCTTTTATATGAACGGATTATTTACATGTTTGGTGCGGTGAGAGATTAGTGGATTAATGGTGCAGAAACCGAATATGTCTCGGCTGATGACTACATGCAGAGTAAAAATAAATGTGTAAAGTTCTCTTTTCAGCTGAAGTATAGCTTTAGGTCTCCAGAGAACAAGTCATTAAGCAACATTTTTTCTCTAACTACAGTGTCCAACTACACTATATGGTCAAAAGTTTGTAATACCTGACCATCGCAGCATTTTGTGGTTCTTCCCCCAAACTGTTACCACAACATTGGACATACACAGTTGTATAGAATGTCTTTGTATGCTGTAGCATTAACATTTCCCTTCACTGAAACCAAGAGGCCAAAACCTGTTCCAGCATGACAATACCCATGTATTCAAAGTGACCTAAAGTGAATACATGGTTTGCCAGGAGGAACTCTAGTGGCCTGCACAGAGCCCTGATCTCAACTCCACTAAACACCATTGGGATGAACATTGACTGTACCCGAGGCCTCCTCACCCAACATCAGTGCCTGACCTCACTAATGCTTTTGTGGCAGAAAGGGCACAAATCCCCAAAGCCATGCTCCAAAATCTAGTGGGAAGACTTCCCAGAAGAGTGGAGGTTATAATAACAGCAAAAGTGTGACTCAGTATGCAATGAGATGTTCAAAAAGCACAAATGGGGGGTGTGATGGTCAGGTGTCCAGAAATGTTTGGGTAGATAGTGTACATAAATGAGTGCTGTAAGAGTGAATTCAACCAGGGGGACTGGAGAGTTCTATTTCTATTACAGGAGACCTTTCTGATGAATCATTTTGATATTTACTTATAGTTAAATCTTCTATTGCACATTTCTATAAAAAATGTACATTGCATGCTGTACACATAAAATATATAATAGTCATGACAGAGATAATATAATCTGTTAATAAATTACTCTCTCTTTCTGAATGGTCAGATAGGGGAGGTCTGTAAAAAAAAAAAAATCTACGTATATTGACATCTAAGCTGCTTCTTCTTCTTATTCCTGTAGCTCCTCTTGATATCTACGGTATATAAAGCTCTTTCTGAAAGGTCCTCTAAAATATTTTGTGATTATACAGAATCATTTCCAAACATTTGTTTAAAAAAAAAGCTCTATTGTTTAAGCCAAATCATTTTGTACAGCTGTTGTACATTTACATCAATTAATAAATACCTTTTTAAATAATTACTTATTTAGGAATCAGTATATACTATTCTTATATTAGAAACACATTAAAATAAGTAATAAGCTTGGCTTAAACTTTAGATTGCTTCAGGATAATATAATGGTATATCATCATTTTCATTATAAATTGTTTCTAGAAATTATATATACAAATATATTTATATATTTTTACAATACATCCATATATAAATTGTATTATCTGATAAAACCTCCATCCATTTACACTAAAGGACAAAATATTGCTGAAATTTACCTCTTCAATTACAAAAATATCACAGCAGGATATTTAAATATACTAAAATATAAGAATTTCTTCTATTATTGGCAGGTTGTTCGTAGAATATTGGCTTAGTCTCAAATCAACAGCATGTAATAACCAATACTCAATGATATAAAGTGACAAGGTAAAAAAACAAAACCAATACTTGACCAATTATGTTATAAAAACATAACACAAGATAATGTGTATCTGATTTTTAAATCAATAACACTATATCCCGTCCTTACTGACTAATTTAAATCAAGATGGTGAATAATGAAATCAATGCTATATTTCAACTGAGGGAACAAAATGCAGTTTGTAAATTTTGGTTTTAAACCTATAATAATCGTTTCATTTTAAAGGTACCTCAAAAAAACTGGGTCTGCCATGCAACTGATCTGAATAGGTTCATTTCAGATTTCCGTTGGAAATTAGCTCTTAGCATTGCTAATTTCTCCCAATACTAACCCCCATCACTATCCCCAAAAACAGTTTATGTTTATGTCACGTAAAAGGCTATTCCACATGGAAAACGCAATGTTATTGCTAGTTTAATTTTTGAATCCCCTGATCCAGTATTTATTATAATAGGTTTATGCATTTTGGGCCTGTTGTGTAATAACATGACCATATTTTATATATTGTATATTGTAAGCATATATATATATATATATATATATATATATATATATATATATATATATATATATATATAAAATTAGATTAAGTGTTGGTTGGACTGTGATACTTTTATGGCAGTACTAATCCGTCTTAAAGAAGAAACACAGCCTCTGTAATATAAAATAAAATAAAATCTTGAGAGCTTTTTCCACTGGAACATGGAATATAAATGTCTAGTAAATGCAGTAAAATGCAGTAGTTTGTGTCAAATGTGGTCTATTTTTTTCCTTTCAGGATTATTTTTTTGCTCTGAAACCAGACAGGCATTGTATTAATTATGAACTGGCTGAAATCTTGCATGAACAGAACTGCACTTGCTTTGGCACGCCAAACATTGTGCAACCACGCACTCAGCATTGAATTCTCTCATATTCCAGATGCTTCCACACCGTAAGACTGACTGCAGTAAACAAGCTTTTTTATCAACAGACGTTTCCAACCATATATGGCAAAAATTAAAGTGCTGGTGTAGGGGGTTTTTCATGCCTGGTTCCTCACCGCCATTTTTCATCCACATTTTGTCAAAGCTTTGTTTCTTCACCTTTTCCACATTCCCGACTGTTTTAGGATGAAAAGCTGTGATGTTCCACAAAACTCTTTCAGTGCTTTACTTTGGGAAAGCATTCAAGACTGACGATGTTGAAGAAAAATGTCTACGATTGAAGCCGCATGTGGTGACCTGACAGGCCTGCAAGGTGTGTGTGTGTGTGTGTGTGTGTGTGTGTGTGTGTGTGTGTGTGTGTGTGTGTTCTATGCATTACTGCTGCTGGAGCATGGTGTGCTCTGAGTGCTGCCGATACTGTGAGCTGCACTGCTGTTCTCTGAGACAGGAGGAGACCTTGGCACATTTCGCCTCACTGCTGGATCATCTGGTGGAAAAGAGTAACAAAAGGGAAACAAGTTGTAAACTTGTTGAAAGTTTACAACTTGAAAAATATATAACACTTAACAATTAACCATATGATTAACAATTAACCATATGAAAAAAATATAACACTTAACAACTAACCATATGATTATTTGATCTAAAACAGACACTATACAGGGATTGATTAATCAACTACATTTGTGTTAAGGTTGAACATTGTGCACTTTTCCTTTTGTTACAAACATTTTCTTTAACCCTGAACTACTCCACTTTGTGCTTGGATTGGATTCTGCCTCACTTGAAAGTCACTTTGGATAAAAGCGCCTCCCACATAAATAAATAAATGTAAATATAGATTAAATGGAAAGACAGCTGTATACAGGGAGCATGTAGAAATAGAGTGTCAGAGTAAAAGAGACCAAGTGAGATTTCTGACTTTGAAACTCATAGACTATATGGCATTTGGTTGATTTATTTATTTATTGCTGCTAGAGGAAAGAACATCAGCTTAATATTTGCGCATGTTTTAGTCATCTTTAAAATAACTGCAATATTTTAGGCCGCTAGGAAAACCATAAAACCTTGGGGTTTAATGTTCACGTTCCAAACAACTCCTTTTTAGGAAAAAACAGTCAAATGAGGTAACAGGGAGAAGTTATACTGGGTATATTGATTACTTTTAGAGCCCTTGTAAGAAAAACCATCACTACAAAGGGGTAACCACTAGAGCTGGCAACCCAGAAGGTTTCTCATATGAATTCATGGGGGTGCCAATAATTGTTGCACGGCTATATTTAACAAAGTTTTTTTTCTAAACCTGTGTTTACCAAAATGAGAGCAGAGTAATTTTGTGATTTTTTTTTAAGAAATGTAGGGAATAATACAAGAGCACTTTAGAAGAGTTCTTAATACGTCTCTGCTTATAAAATGCATTGCATGATGTTATGATGTGAGAACACAGTCTGCTATGATCGTGAGATACAGGGATTGGGAGGGGCAACATTTTAATTTTGTCATCTTTACAAAAACCGACTAAGCAAAAGACTTTTCATATCATTAAGTCTCTAGAAGGAAGCCTATAAGTTGAAATAACATGGTGTTCTCCAAATGTTCCAGTGCAAACAGGTGGATAAAGATAATCTCCCTGACACTTGATATCACGTTTATTTTAGCTCTACATGCAGACTTTTCAGCAATGCCAAGACTACATCAGCATCAAAATTAGCTTGTAGTCTTATCTAACTAGCAGTTATTAATTAGTTTGATTGTGAAATGAGATTGCAAAAAAAAAAACACAAAAAAAAAAACAAAAAAAAAAACACCGGGAGACCCAGAAAAAAACTGGTCTACTATCAAAAGTGTTCTGTTGAAGCAGGTCAACAGCACTGCGGATTACTGGCACCATGCCAACTGCAGTTGTGACTCCTCCTGACTGTAATTAATCAATCGCTGTGAAGAATCATGAAGAGTATTTCTGGAGCAGTGCAGCAGCTTCATCCTCCACATTCTGCACATAGCTTTCCCCTGAAACAGACACTGTTACCCTTGGACATTCTTAGTGTTCCAAGGCATTCTGTTAGGTGTGTTTCTTTTGCCCAGCAGGTGCTGTGTCTTTGCAAAATGATTTTATAATTTTCGCATTCGTAAACTGTAAAATGTGCATATGTTGTGTGGTGTTGTCTGGAGTTCCTTATTCAAGTGAATTAACACCTACAGAGTGTAGTCATGTCCAATAGGACACAAATGAACTCTGAAAGAGATCATTCAATACTCTAGGTGTTAATTGAACACTGCTGTGTGCACCAGACAAATGTTATTCGTGTTTTGCCTGACTTGTCTTTATGCACCAAGATGGAAACAGATTTGATGGCATTTTCATAAACTGAGCAATTTTTCTCTGTCTAAAAGTGATTGTTTCTTTAAGGGTTCAGTAAGGGTCGCCTGTTGGGAATGGTGGCCAGGGGGTAAAATCTTGGCATCCAGTATAGGGTGTGTGTGTGTGTGTGTGTGTGTGTGTGTGTGTATATATGTTTGTAAATGTTTTCCTGTGAGGCCTAAAGAGACCTTCGAAGCAGACAAGGGGAATTCCAATGCCGGTTCTATTGTACCCAGAATATCCCAGAATGCCTTTTGGTCCATTAATGCCCACCTCCAATGGCTGAAAACAGAAGAGTGTCCAAGTTTCAGCGAATAAACAGGAAGTAGTTACTTCACGGTGGGTTTTATGTTATTGTTATTATTCTGTCAGCACTAAGTAGCTTTTCCCATGACCAAAATGGGAACGTTTCCCCATTTCCTGTTTTGACAGGATGATAACCTTCTGTAACCTGCTGCTAGAAATGCATGAACAGTGAAAGTCCAGGTCAGATGTGATCGTGTGTGAGCTCTCTGATGCTGTAACGTAGGCCGACTCTCACCTGTGTGTGAATAGATGAACCAAAGTGCTCCTGTTAGGAGAGCTCCTATCACAAAGGCTGCAAAGGCGATGCCCACCACAGTCGGAGTGTCCAGTGCGAGAGAAGCTATGAGAGAGGAATTAATATAGCATGTCAAATACTGATAAATATTCATGAATCACTTACAAAAAAACATTTCAAGAAGCTTACCTGAAGCTAACAAAATTTACAAAATCTTAATGGTCTAAGTGCATTTCTAAGTGGACTTTTTTTACTATTATTTAGTTCGTGATTATTATTTAAAGCTGAATAGTCAAATCACGTTTTAGCCATGAGAAATCCTCATATATCAAACTATATAACTTAATATTCTGTTCATGCAGTTTGCTTCATTTTTATGTTTTTTTTTGTTTGTTTGTTTTTTTTAAAAGATCCCCACCCGTCACCCTGCAAATTTATTCAAACAGTAACACATGTATGCACCTATTACCAGAATTGAATATTTTTATACTTTAACCTCTAGCCTTGCAAGTACACAATAAGCAACATCTTGCTGATGTCGCACCACATTTTAGGATATGTCCTCTTACAAATTTTATTGACACAGGCCACTGTGCTGCCTTTCGCTGCTCACCAATTGTGGACATTAATAGTATATTTCTAAGTGTTTGGTGTTAGGCGAGTTTCTGTTTGATCAGTTGTATCATTATACAGCCATTCTGAAGGCCTAATCAATGGCTTAACCCAGGTTTCTAGCTTTCAAGTACTAATAAAATTCCAACTTTGTTGATAAAGTGTCAATGAACTAGAGATTTAAACAAGACCTATTAACCCATTAATGACTAATGTCATAAAATTGAAACTGGTAAACCAGAGGCACCTATTCAGATTTTTTTTTTCCTGATGTTTGAAAGGGATGTTTTAATGTTTTTACAACTCTTCCAATCTAGCAGTGTCTGATTGACCAAATGCTTGGAAGCAGACTCATCTGAATCAAGCTGAGCTATGATTAAGTTCTACCACTGCTGTTGTTGTTGCTGTTGTGTGGACACACTGAATGATTAAACCGTTCTCGGTAGTGAACTCAGACTTTTGGAACCCATGTACCACTTTACTCTACAATCTCTAACAAGCCTTAAAAATGAGAACTTAAACTCACTGGGACTGCCACCTGGAGGCTTGTGGGTTATGGTCTCTGAAAGAAAAGAAACAAAGTTGGCTCAAACACAAGAATACACAACACAACATTTAAAGTCAACACATACAGTAACTACTGCAATGATAGGGTAGGGTGAGCTTCATTCTCATCACAGCAGATGGCACACATTACTCTCAAATGTCACATGTGTTTTGGAATTGAGCCCACAGGAACCTGCAGAGATATGAGAGCTGGCAGAAGCTTCTCTTTCCAGAGAACAGGCCAAACCCCTGAGCTACTCCTTTGCTTGGCGATCCGAGCGGATGGGTTTCAGGCCTCTAATTAGCTCTAATGATCTCCGATCAGGCTGCACAATAGTTCCTGTGTAGCTGCGGGCTTCAGGGTCACCCTGGCACAGTTCCACAAACTGGGCACAAAGGGAGCTATTCTGGGAGGAACACCTTTATGTTTTCATGCGTGCTGATGCCCGATGACAGACTGTCCATGGAAAGCTCACACACTTCGCACACACACCCTCTCTTCTCTGTTTATCTTATAATATGGAGAATGCAGTGCTATGCAATTAGTGCGCCTGACCATACATGAACTTAGTCAGGCAAGTAGAAGGGAGTGGTCAAGTCCTGTCCATTTCTCACCAAATCCAACGTGCATGAATTAAGTCATCACTGGACTCAAAAGACACAATGCTTCATACTAGAATCTTAACAAGTAAAGAAATCCCAGAATCACTTCAAGAGATTTATGGAATGCTTCATAAAGGCAGGGAACACAAAAGGCTAAATGATGAGTAGCTCGCTGAGAAACTGTCAGCTCTCCAGATGAGCACAGAGGTCTATTCACTCCTCCAAACATTTCAACTCCCAGCTCTGCTCCACCTAGCAGCTCTAAAAAAGACATGAGCTGTGGGGATTGGTCCATGCAACTCAGGACTTGGTCAGGGTTTCTGACCAAGGGTTTAAACACTTTCTTTCTGTTCTCTCCTCTTCCTTCTGTGGTCAGTTTGCCTCTCAGAGGAGAAAGAAGGGAGGAGAATAACAAGTGAGGCCATGTGAATATGTTTGAATTCTAGCCAGCTCTAGAAGGTGGCCAAACTCTTTGCTTTGCTAAATGTTTAAACAATCCTACACTGCACTATACTCACCAAATTGCTTTAAATCTGAGTGACTTGTAATATTGCTGTGTTTGAGAAAAGTACTATATTTTCTGGAATAAAATGCGGCCCAATATATTCTGTTTGCTTGGATAGATATATATATATATATA
>JAFFST010053186.1:16303-32088 GCA_022414735.1 Noturus placidus
TGCTGCACTGAAAGTAAAGGGGCTGAATAATTTTGCACGCCCAATTTTTCAGTTTTTTATTTGTTGAAAAAGTTTGAAATATCCAATAAATTTCGTTCCACTTCATGATTGTGTCCCACGTGGTGTTGATTCTTCACAAAAAATTACAGTTTTATATCTTTATGTTTTAGGCCTGAAATGTGGCAAAATGTCAAACAGTTCAAGGGGGCCGAATACTTTCGCAAGGCACTGTATATATATATATATATAGCCTCGTTTAGTCTGACTCAAACTCAAGCCTTTCACTACAGTTCTTAATCTCACTTTCAGGCCTGGAAAGGTCCATGTGTAAGTACATAGTAAAATGTAATGCTCCGTAGAATTTGTTTGTTTTTATCACTGAATTTTCCTTATTATAGTAATTTTAAAAAATGGGCAGTAAACCATCATGACTGCTAGCATAGCAAGCCTTCCATAAGAATGCTAAACATTCATTTAATGCAGAATTGTAAGACATACACTCACCTGCCACTTTATTAGTACACCTGCTTATTAATGCAGTTATCCAATCAGCCAATCATGTCATCCAGATACAGTTTACGTTAATAGGGGGAAAATGAAATCTCGGTTATTCTGATAGTGGTATAGTTGTTGGTGCCAGTATTTCAGAAACTGCTGATCTCCTGGGATTTTCATAGACAACATCCAGTAAATGGCAGGTCTACATACGGAAACATTTTGTTGATGAGAGAAGTCTGAAGAGAATACCCTGACTTGACAAGTTCAGTGCTGACAGGAAGACAGCTCACAGATTCTAGGCAGTAGAAGATTTGCAAAACTTCGCCAGGTCTTTTTCCAATCTTTAACTGTCCAGTTTGTGTGAACCTGTGCCCATTGTAGCCTCAGAATCCTGTCCATGGATAACAGGAGTGGGACCTGATGAGGTCTTCTGCTGTTGCAGCCCATCCAACTCAAGGTCTGACATGTTGTGTATTCTGAGATGTATTTCTGCTCACCACATTTGTAAAGAGTGGTTATTTGAGTTAACTTCAGCTTTCTCTCAGCTCAAACCAGTCTGGCCATTCTTCTCTGAGCACGATCACACCATTCTGTGTAAAGTCTAGAGACCTCTGTGCGTAAAATACTCAAGCCTGCCTGCTGGACATACTATAGTCGAAAGACTAGTCTATGGTCATTCTGAAGGTTGATGTGAAAATTAACTGAAGCGCCTTACCTGTTATTGGATGATTTTATACATTGCACTGCTGCCACATGATTGGCTGATTGGAAAGTTGTGAAAGCACATGTGTACAGGTGTTCCTAATAAAGTGCTCACCGAGTGTATGTTGAAACTCAAAGCGCTTGCTAGACATGCAATTGTTTAGATATATGTTGTACAAGGTTACATTAAATATACAAAGTGTAACCTATATACTGGAATTCCCATATGGGTGTTATCATGAGCATTACCATTTTCTAACACTGCTTCAATATTCAGGTGAGAGAAATGATCATGTAGCAGTAAAAGCAGCATTTGGTCAGTATGCCCAAATGACCTTCTCTGATTTGTAGATCAGCCTCCAGTAATGGGATACTATCCAGCATGAACTAATAGGCCTTTTCAAAAGAAGCCTGTTTTCTTTGCCATCCCTGAATAAGAACGTCTTTGTCTTCAAAGCATAGCTCTGAGACTTTTTTTATTACACCCACGTCATATTTGCGTTTTCTAACCCTCACCAGGGAATGAAAGGTCACAGCTCCAGCAAATTAAACATAATCCGTTCACTAGTAAAGTATCTGAAAATTCTGCAAATGTTATACTGATTCCGACAGAATTCAACTCACAATGTAGCGTACAGTAGGTGTGGGACTGAGGAGGCTTTCTGAAAGTGTGTTCTGATTTGTACTAAAAAATAGCCAGTATACACTTCGCTTGACCAAAACCTCACAAACAAGGCTTGTAAGTCACTTAGAGATTCACACAAGCATTGTTTATCAACTAGATCTTAGTAAGGTTAATAAACTAATTTCTGGTCGCCCTGCCTCATTTCCTATAAGCACCAAACTGGGTGATTAGCATGCTGCAATCTTCAGCAGTGCTATGACTCAGAGTTGGCTCAGTCTAAATGCACTCCAAAAGCATAGTGGAATTGGGCCAAGAGTGAAGAGCAAGCTGAAATCAGCCCGGCTCAGATTAGGTCATTATTATAAAGACGTGATTCTCGGCAACTATCCAGATCTCCTGTAGAGCAAAATGAAAACCGAATGGATGCATGTGTAAGTGTACATCACATCAGGGCTCCAAGCCAACTTGGTGAGTCTTTGTTCAAACTGTAAAATCTTCGCAGTGGTTATGATTAAACATCTAATTGTTATCAGACATTATCTAAACATCCATCAAAAAAAAAGGACCACTATCACACGTGAGATGTGACACACCTGAGATATAATGGCAGATTTCACACTTTTTTAAAATACTATTATGATTCGTGCTTTAGTTATCAAACACACTATACTAAAAGATTTTATCAGAATAAAACACCACACACTTTAAGATGCTCACTATCCAATGAAGAATCCTGATTCTCAAAGCAAGGGATCTCACATATAAATGTGAGTTCATCTTCAATTGGCTGGACAACAGTTCCCACACTACAGAATGTTGAATCATATTTTTGAATTGGGGCAGTGAGTAGATCCGAGGGATTGGATTTTGAGGTGTAAGATTGGATTTTACACACCTGACACCCCAAGATCATTTGGGAAGATAACATCTAAAACCAGTATAAAGTAGGGATATCTTCTGTAATCTTTGGGAGCCAGGTGTTAGCTAATCTAGTACACTCTGGAAATGCAACTGGAAATGCAGTTTTACATTTTATTTTTAAACCAAATTCACAAATTCCTCTTATTCTGGTAGTTGGGAATTTAATAAAGGCCAAGCTGCTAAAAACAAAACAAAACTATTAAATGCTATTCTAAAGTTTAAGTAATGCTTTGACTCATAATGCTTCCATGGAAAACCGTAGTATTTCTTACATATGGATGAACTTTAAAAATAATAGACATCAGCACATTAATAGAAAGTGCGGTGAAAGTTTTACAAGGGAGGGATGATATCTGGCATTTGTTTTAATGACAAACTGGTAAAAAAAAAAAAAAAAAAAAAAAAGACATGGCTGTCACGAAACAGGCAACCGCCTTGTACATTACAGGATGGTATAACCATTTAACTATGAGATATAAACATGTGAGATCAATAAAACAATTTCTGTTTGTCATGCTCTATTTCCTAATGTATGACTTTGTATTACGTCAAGCCTTTCTCTGGCTGTGCCCTCAAACCTAACACACACTCCTCCATTCCTTTAGAGTGTCCCACTCTCTCGCACTCCATCATTGTACCCCCCCCCCTTGCTGTACCGGGAAGAGGACTGCCTCTGAGGATAGCTAAATGAAACCAACTGCGCTTTTCCATTCTGACCTGGACAAAAAAAAAGCATCGCTGGGCCCCCTGCACCGTTTTTCTAAATCAACCACACATGGCATGGACAGTTCATTCAATAAACATACCCACATATATAACTCCAATTCCAAAAAAAGTTGGGATGCTGAGTAAAATGTAAATAAAAACTGAATGCAATGATTTGCAAGTCTCATAAACCCATATGTTATTCACAGTAGAACATAAAATGCATATCCAATGTTTAAACGGAGGAAATGTACCGTTTTAAGACAAAAATAAGATCATTTTGAATTTGATGGCTGTTACACGTCTCAAAAAAGTTGGGACAGGGGCAACAAAAGGCAGGGAAAGTAAGTGTTACTAAAAAAACAACTGAAGGAACAGTTGCAACTAATTAGGCTAATTAACAATAGGTCAGTAACATGATTGGGTATAAAAAAAAAAAAAAAAAGAGTATCTTAGAGAGGCAGAGTCTACTTTTTTATACCCAATCATGTTACTGAGCTGTTGCCAATTAACCTGCAACTATTTCTTTTTTATTAACACTTACTTTTCCAGGCATCTGTTGCCCCCGTCTCAACTTTTTTTTTTTTTTTAAAGATAATTCAAAATTACCTTATTTTTTCCTTAAAATGGTACATTTCCTCAGTTTAAACATTTGATATGTTTTCTATGTTCTATTGTGAATAACATCTGGGTTTATGAGATTTGCAAATCATTGCATTCTGTATTTATCTACATTTTACACAGCATCCCAATTTTTTTGGGAAATGGAGCTATACACATAATAAAACACATAATACACTGTCACACACTAACAAACTCCAGATGTAGTAATGTGCCATGATCCATGACAAGACAAGAACTCTGTGATATATCTGCCCCACTCATAAACACTGCCTGTTTCTCAATATGTGTTCCTTTTTGTCCTCATATTCTTGTGTACTTGTTTGACGTCATGTGTCTCTGTCCAAAACAAGTTTGTTATAGAAGAACACAAGAACCAAAAAAGACTCATTTGAAATGTTATAAATCAGTAATACTGTTGTCAAGGCTTGATAAAGAGGTTTGCTCTCATTTTTTCAAGAGAAGGACCCAGGTAGCGAAGACAAGCAAATGTAACTTCAGGGGGAATAGTTTCAGCTAAGGTAGCTTAACTACCACTTCTCATAATTATAGTTAGCGACCTAGCCAGCTAAGTTAACAGGGTGAATTATTAGTGATACGATAACTAGGTGACAACTAGCTAAACTACCAGAATGAATTATTTGCTGTACATAAAATTGGCTTCATCCAGTGGTAATCACTAGCTACTGTAGCTAAACTACCAGAAGAAATTATTAGCTATAAGGTAACTTGGCTTCATCCTGTAATAAATATAGCTAGCTATCTAAACTAACAGAGTGAATTATTAGTGGTAAGGTAAATTTATCCTGTGGTAATTACAGCTAGATAAAAATAAGCTTGAATTTTAGTGGTAAGGTAACTTAGATACATCATGTAGTAATTATAAATGTGCAACTAGTTAACTTCGCATAATCAGGAAATGCACTGTTACAACCAATGTAGCTTAGCAACATGAGCTCACACAGCTGGAAACTGGGTTTCCATTCTCATTTAGTTCGCTGCAAATCTGAGAATATGAGGTGTGGTACTATTCATTTGAACATGGGACTATTCACGATAACTGCAGCGATAATAATTGTGGGTAGAAATGCTACCTTTTGGTTAGTTGCTTTTTAATTAAAATCTGTGATTTGCACAGGGAATTACCTGATGTCACATGTTTCCTGTATAGTCCACCCAACTCAAATGAAAATGGAAGAGAGAGAGAAAAAAAATGTCTCCCCTTAAAATACCAATATCGTTCTTTCTTTTTCAGTTAATAGAACACAACAGAAGCTACAAATAACAGGGAGAAGCTAATGCAGAAAAACAAAGGAGTTGAAGATGTAAAAAGATGTAACCAAGGAGCAGCCAAGTGCTATTTGTGTTACAATTAATCAGACATGATTTATTTTGTGACACGTTATGGCCTCCTTTATCTAAATAAGTTTTACCAGGCGTTTTTTCATCATCATCACCTTCACTCGTGCCTTCATCACTGATGACCACCAGTGGTCTTGTGGAGGTTTTGCTGTTCATCATCATTTTGATGATGGTATCCCCACTGACAGATGTGCAAGCCTCGTTAGGTTGCATGCACTGAAGAGGAAGAAAGAGAAGAAAAAAAAAAGATGTCTGTAATCTGAGTGTGATCCAAAACATACAATACAGCATCATCACATGTATTCAGGAAATGAAAAATACCACATGACCCTAACACAGAACAGAAATGTCATTTTATTTGATGTTTGATCCTTTTAGTCAGGAGGTTAGATTAAAAACTGACGCAAGGCATGTATGGAATAAATATGGAGTAAAAAAAAAAAAGATCTGAAGTGTTTATATACACATGATTCTGTTTAACATGTCACTGCTCTGTTGATCCTGACTGTACTCACTCAATGAGGTTAACCTGAGTCAGCTGTGACATGCAAAACCCATACAGGACTCAGTTCTATGTAAGACAAATGTTTCTAGAGAAATAAAGAATATCTCAATGTTATAATAATTAAGCATCACTCTCGTATGTGTTTTTACTAATATGGTTCTTATGGTGGAAATTTTTACAGTGTAATAACAGTCTAAACATATAATGGTTTATCACCATCACTGACAACGTTTACATGGACAGCAGAAATCTAATTACTGACCTTATTCTGAGTAAGACAATATTGTGATTAAGGTGTTTACATGAGTCACTTTTAGAGTACTCCTTTCATGTTCCCGTTTTACGTGTTATAGAACATAGATCAATTAAGGTCACACGTCATTACATCCCCTCACGCCGTCTGATGTTCCCTACAGAATTTCACGTATCAACATATAGTTCATCTTCGTTATGGTACTGTATACAGTTCTGGGTGTTTTTATTTTTAATTTTTACGAAGGCTTCAAGTGCAGTTAATTATTTGTCGTGCTATACATGCTAATAGACAACTACTTGAAGCTGTGGGCTGCGTCCCAAACCACATACTTAATTACTATAAAGTAGCCAAAATACATGTTTTTCACTTACACATATAGCAGTTAAGTACACGTTTCGGACGCAGCCGTGCTCTCTTGTTTGCCGTGAGCACTGCTGTGTGTGTATGTGTCCTGTCTTAAAATGAGGTAAAAACTCCCACATGACATTAATAGTGTGATTTAAGGTGTGCACATGTCTGTAATGCACCAAACAGGAATACTCCACATGTCTTAATTCAATTTGTGTTTACTTCAAGTGTGACTTTAGTCGGATTAAGCTCATTAAAAATTGCTGTTTACGTGCTAGTTTCTTAATCAGAGTATTGTCTTAATCGGGTTAATATCAGATTATTGTTGTCCATGTAAAAGTACTGACTCTATAATTACAAAATCCGTGTACAAAAGTCTTTTGCACATCTTTTTATACATATACAAGTCTGAGGCCACTAGTGAAAATGTTTGTTTTACATTAGCTTCTAGCTTAATACAAATTACATTATTGACAACAGCTTGAGTGAATACAAATTACATTATTGACAACAGCTTGAGTGAAAAGTAGATTATTTGACATATTTACATGAATTTCAGAGTTTCTAATTATGTTCCCTTTTTGCTTTGATGACAGTGTGCAAAAATGATCCATTTTCGATCAAATCCATCAGTGTCGTCTGAACACATGCTTCAATAGAAGAGATTAGACATGAGGAAAATGTTTTACACAAAGCAGTTAACATGGTCAATATCACACCTTTGCTTACATTTATATAGGGACCTAGAAATAGTGCAATATTTACTTTCTCTGCTTTAAACATTTCAAAAACTTTTGGTTCATTTCCAATGAAAAAACCCCCAAAAAACCCTGATTTTCAACGTGGTCTCACTGGACTTTTGGACCTCACTGTATGTATGTTAAGTAATGTTTCTAGACATCTGTAGTAATTAGAATCAATTTACTTTGGATAAGTGAACTCTGTACACATCAGAGAGATTGGAAGAACTCATTTTAATACAACAACTTTATTATAAGCACTTATAGGGCTTGTGGCCATGCAAGTTGCGCTTGATCATTAGAGATGTATCGGCCGATAATTGGTATCAACCGATAGCCCATAGCTGGAAAAATAGCCTAACTACATATAGTTTAGAAACATCCGATTACATCCTGTCAATCAAAAGAGGGCGGGAAAACACATCGTTTTCATGCTGTGTGTAAAGATGTCTTATATTAGGCCTATATATTATCAGTTTGATGTTAATGATGAAGTAGAAATGCTTTTGTTTGTGGTGAGTGAATGTGAAGGCTAACAGCAAGGTTTTCAGTCAATTCATTCTTTTAATATGAATTAAAGTTAAGAAAGCATACTTTAATCTTCAGAATTTAGTTCATGTTAATGTGAGTAATGTGAGAGAATAAAGTTATTATTTGCATTTCTTTCAGAATTGTTATCGGTATCGGCTGAGAAATTTAATACGATGCATCTCTAATTAGAACATACCATAGGTTAAACCTAAAACCTTAACTTACTTAATCCTGGAAGCATCACTTCTCTGACAAGCATCATCTGCATTTCACTGTTGTTTACATTGTAAACTTGGCCAATAAGAGCCACACTTCCTGGAATGTCTTTATACTCAAGAAAACAATGCACATCCTCACTTCCCTACAGGTTATAATGGAATCTTTACCAACACATCCATTCTGACAGGATGTGTGTTACCTGAGGTTATTTTTACTGGTCAATTCATCGAAGGTCAAATACAATAAGGTATACACTATCATTCCAGACACATGCAGCTGCCGTTCAAAAAAACTATTTGTCAATTGTGTTAAATAAGATGTGATTCCATCCATGATGGCTGCCCTCATCACACTGATATCACCATATTATTAAACTAATACTTATGTGAGATAAGTCACACACTTAGTTATTTACATCTGTGGGGCAGTGGAGATTGGATCAGTTTTTGGATGAGAGAAGAACCTATTATCTAATATTTCGATATTGATTAAGGTTTTCTTTCAGGAGCAGAATTTCCAAAATAGGAGAAAAATTGCTGCAATCCCACACATTTCAAACAGGATTAACTATATTCAGGATACGCAAATTTCAGAAAAGTTCTTATTTCGAACATGTATTATCTTTGGGACGAAACCGAGCAGAATATACTCAGTATTTAACTCAGTGATAAAGGATGGAGATGGAATTAAGAGAGGGAGATGAATAGAGAGTTTAGCGCTGAGATTTATATGTCCCGCTCTGGTGAAGAGAGGGCTGACTCTGGCGGCTGTTGAGGATAAACCAGTGCCAAGGTGCACGTGAAAAACAAATGCTCGGAATGAATGGGGCAGTCAAGAGGGTAGCGTGTGACGGAGCCAAAGTGTTGCTGCTCTTACTAGGATCCCTACTGTAAGGTGGCCAGTTAGGTGTGTACAGTACATTCAACCAAATATTTTTGCATCATCACCATTTGCAAGTTGATTTATGGTTCTACCAGAGTTTTCTGGATGAAAATCAACTCAGCCTCAAAAATAAATGTAAGTTTGACTGAGTGAAAAAAATGAATGAATGACTAAGACTTTTAGTTTGCTAAAGCATTAAACATCACAAAACAAAGATAAGAGGAAGACAAGAAAAAGGAAGTGAGAAAGAAAGGTATTAAGGAGGAAAGAAAAACAAGAAGGAAAAAGGAGGAGTAGAGAAGAGAGCAGAGGAGAGGACAGGAAAGGACAGGAGAGCAGAGGACAAGATAGGACAGGAGAGGAGAACAGAGCAGAGGAGATGACAGGAGAGCAGAGCAGAGGGTAGGAGAGGACTGGAGAGCAGAGAAGATGACAGTAGAGGACAGGAGAGCAGAGAAGATGACAGGAGAGGACAGGAGAGCAGAGAAGATGACAGGAGAGGACAGGAGAGCAGAGTAGAGGACAGGAGAGCACAGAAGATGACAGGAGAGGACAGGAGAGCAGAGAAGACGACAGGAGAGCAGAGAAGATGACAGGAGAGGACAGGAGAGCAGAGAAGATGACAGGAGAGGACAGGAGAGCAGAGTAGAGGACAGGAGAGCAGAGAAGATGACAGGAGAGGACAGGAGAGCAGAATAGAAAACAGGAGAGCAGGACAGATGAAAGGAGAGGACAGGAGAGCAGAGCAGAGTAGAGTAGAGGACAGGAGATGATTGAGGAAAAGTAAAGCTCCATACCTCTGGTAGTCCCGAATGCATGTTGTGTCTCATAGAGCAGACAGACATCTCACAGTGCAGGAACAGCAAAGGTACTGTGAACTTTGACCTGAAGTTAAAGCTGAAGCGCGTTCTGTCCAGTCTCTGATGGTAGTAGCGGACAGACTCATCCCTAGGACAAATGTTCTCAATGAGGACATAATCAGACGGCACCTCATGATTAGAGTTTGCAGAGATGAAGCACGTCTGAATCATGAAGCTCAGATCCGGGTCTGCTTTAGTGGCTGAGATCTGCATAGACAGAATGAGAATTCCATTTTGACTATTGATTACATCTAAAAAGCAGTGAGCGTACTGCCAATCAAAGCCAGGAGCTGTGCAAAGAAAGCAGTCACATGACACAGCAGCGCACTACCATCCACTAACACTAACACATTACACCAACTAACAAACACTAACTACAGACTCAACCATGCAGATCAGAAACAGACTCATAAAGAATGATAAAATGTGTCAGGAAAAATCTCTCTCACACACACATGCATGCACCTCAAATCCATTCTAAATGAATGGTGTTTATGTTCTTTGATATTTCACACTGTACCCTAATAGGGTTATTTCAATAAATCACACAGAATTGAATTTGAGAGACAGAAACAGAAAGAGAGTGATGGTGAAGAGAATGGACACAGTGTTCTTTCTCAAAATGGAGTGATACAGAAAACACTGTAAACTCAGTGCAGGTGTCTTCAAAGAGTTGATGAATCACCTGTTTATGGCTCAGAAACACTAAGTCATACGGCCGTCCAATCCTAGAGCTGATAATGTTTAACACGCACGAACACGCACGCACGCACACGCACGCACGTCCATTTGTGTTATGGATGCAAACATTCTGAAGGAACAAGTTCAAGACTCCTCACTTCCAAGAATCACAAACTCTCATGAGATTTCTTGCCGATTCAAAGGCATATTTCCACTTCCAAACCACAGACCTCTTTTTTTAAACCAAAAATGATCACTCTTCCTCTACCTTCCTGCTCTAATTGCTTGGAAACTGTAAATTGTTTTTACACAAAAATAAATGAGACACAAACAAGACTCATTATCTGTGCTTGTATGAAAGCTGTTTGTTTCAGCACCTGGGCTACCAACATGTTTACCCATCAAACTGGACAAAGCATGCACACGGATTTGGCTTCTCAATATGCGACATCGCATCAATGATATAACTCGACAGCTCTCTTTGAAAATAAACAATTGCATGGTTAAATATTAAACCTATGATATTTCTAATTAAACCATTTTTGAAAAAAATTATTTCACATCTTTTTCCATATTCTGTAAACTCATAGAGAAGAGATGTATGAAATTGGAGTGTGACCGGTACATGATGATGATGATGATGATGTTGATAAAATCAGAAATGAGTTATACAAGTTTAGGACATAATGTTGCGAATTCTTACCAGAAGTAGTACATCATTTAAAATCTGCTACAAAATTTCATGGTAGCAGTGTTTCTACTTTATTCTAATGAAGTGATCCTTTTAATCAGATATTTGTTTTAAAATAATAATAATAATAATAATAATAATAATAATAATAATAATAATAATAATAATAATAATAAAGTATGTATATGTTCTTGCAGTTTGTCTAACCAGATAATGCTGCCCTAAAAATGGTAAGCTGTAAAAATGAAATTATCACTCATTCTACTATTACTATGATGTGTCTATGTAATAAAGATAACAGTATCTGTAAACTGAATGTATTTAAAGAAGTGGAATGATTAAAGTCTGTTGTAACTACTGTATTATCTCTGTATTTTACCTCCACAAAAATGGGCTTGTTCTCCATGATCTGCATGAAGGAGGGAGGTCGTGGTTGGCGGAACAGGCTGGTGTTGTACAGCTCCATGCTGAAGGTCACGTTTTCCACAGTCTCATGTTGAACTTCTATTTGAGACCAGCGAAAGTGAGGACGGGCATCTTGAGCCTTATGGTACGTGCAGTTAAACTGGAGATGGAGACAGAGAGGGATACTGTAAAAACATCAGTTAGCGACAAAATGAGCTACAAAATGTTGAGAGAGAGACAGAGTGAGAGAGGGTGAGAGAGAGAGAGAGAGACAGAGTGAGAGAGTGAGAGAGAGAGAGACATAGTGAGAGAGAGAGAGAGAGACAGAGAGAGAGACAGAGTAAGAGAGTGAGATAGAGAGAGAGAGACAGAGTGACAGAGAGAGAGAGAGACAGAGTGAGAGAGAGAGAGATAGAGAGAGAGAGAGAGAGAGAGAGACAGAGAGAGAGACAGAGAGAGAGAGAGAGAGAGAGAGAGAGAGAGAGAGAGAGAGAGAGAGAGAGAGAGAGAGAGAGTCAAAGTCATATTAATAAGAACATTTGATTGGGTTGCAAAAGATGGTGGAATAAAAGATGGTGGACAAGGTGTGTGTGTGTGTGTGTGTGTGTGTGTGTGTGTGTGTGTATAAAAGAGAGAGGGAGGACAGAGGAAGTGTGGCAGTGGTCCAGAGCAACAGGTCGAGAGAAGTTCAGACACAGCCACTGTGAGAACACATGAAAGTTCGTCTGAGCCCTTGAACTGTGTTTACTAGCACTGGAGGAGTCTGGGAAATGTAGTTTATTCAAAAGGCACTTATACATCATTTGCTATGCATGACAATGAAAGAATACCTGGATTACACAGACAGTGCCTTTTTATGGCTAAAGCTGTACAACAGTGACAGCTATATGCTGAAATGCAAAAGAAGCCAGATTGGTAACTCTGAAACATGATCCGTAATCCTTGAATGAACCACTAATGTTAGAATTTTTGTACATATTGTGCATTTGTCTTTAACGTGGTGTTGTACAACTTATAACAATAACAATAGCTAAGTTTTTAATGTCTGAAACATGTTACTGTGAATAACATATGAGTTTATGAGATATGCAAATCACTGCATTCTGGTATTTATTTACATTTTACACAGCGTCCCAGTTTTTTTGGAATTGGGGTTGTACATACTGGTGGGTAGATCAAAAATTCAACCCGCTCTAAATCATACACAGAGGAAAAAGTAGTGCGACAAGACTACATTTATTTGAATGAATTATATTAAAGTTATTCGAGAGAGTTACGTGCATCTGTGCCGCGTCTCTACTAATAACGAGGCTACAAGTTTAACTACTGTATGCAACTATAACTGTATGTTACTATGGTTACAGGTGTTTGTAGACAGTGCATTAATTTACAACAGTGATTAAACCGACTGGAATTACCTGTGCATTATACGGTTTGAATGCACGCCTTCCAGCCAAACAGAATCGAGTATTCAGACAGACCATGGTATAAACTATAATATATAATGCTCTGTACTTTAAAACCCCTATTTATAAACATACCGAACCACTACCAAGCAACCATCAGATGCAATATTCGGTTTATTTTGTGTGTAAAACCAGTTTGTTTGTAAGATGCGGTTATTCCATCTTGGGTGACTGTGGCATCAGATGGATTCCAGCAAGTGATCTTCTGGTGAAACAGATACAGCTGTGCAATACAGAGCCTGTGTTGTTCAAGTCAATGTTTAAAGCAGTTTTAAGTACTGCTTCTATTCAGGCATTAAAGTAAAGCAGATGGTGTAGAGCTGAGGAACTACAAATGTCAGAAGATGGAATGGATCAACTAGCTGAACCTGATGAAAACAACATCAACTGATCTTGGGGATACGATAGCTATTAAAACTACGAGAGCAGAATCGTGACGTCTGTGACTCAGTGGTTTGAGGAGGGAAAAAAAAAAAACACATTTTACTGGCAAACCGAGTAGTGCTAAGAAAACTTCCTTCAAAAAAACTTCCTCCACACTCAGAGTTAAAAAAAAATGAAATTGAAATCGTGTCTGTGTTATGCCATGCACTGGAATATTCACACACGTGACTAAATAAAGGCTCTGCTCTGAATCCAGAGGAAATTGGAACTAAACTACTTTAGACTGGATAGTCTTCTCATGAATACATAACATTTGAATACAGTACTCAAACTTTAAACACTGACTGCCATGTTAAAACTTCATACCAAGATGGTAGAGCTGTGTCCAGATGATGTTCTCTCTGAGAGCAGAACGTCTCCCAACTCCAGGTCTTCATCATCTGATGGCCAGCCACTGCCGTCCCTGCTGTCCGACTGTCTGATCACAATCTGTTAATCCCAAACACTTGTAAGGTCACTGAAGTAATGTAACCTCGATACACCCAATCTGCCTTAATTAGACACATGGATAATATTGTTTCCTTTACATAGTGCGTGTGTGTGTGTGTGTGTGTGTGTGTGTGTGTGTGTCTGTGTGTGTGTGTGTTAGCAGGAGCCTGCTAAGAGCTCCAAAATCATACGAGCTTGAATAAAGACGTGGGAATGCTTGAGAGTTTCGACATTGTTGGTCCCATGGTGGATATCCTAAGCATACTTTTCAAATCTTAAAACTCCTATAAATAATAAAGGGAATCAGTTTGACCTTGCTCTTTACTAGCTCAGCGATGATGAAGGATTTAAGAATGTTGCCTAATCAAGATGAAATTCTAAACTTGGCCACTGGCTCAGACCTTGTTGATGGTTCTCAGCTTAGCCTGGGCCACAACTTTGCTCTGAACGCAATTACTAATCGCCCTCTAGGCCCTTCGTTCACACCAAAGCTGGAATAGTTGTGAGTTTGCCCAGATCTAACGAAGCAGGGCTAAAATGTGTTGTATCAAATTTCCTCAGCGAATTATCACAGGATATCAGCGAGGAAGTGATTCAGTTAAGCTGAGTGAAAACAAGCAAATCGGATCAGAACTTGGATGGAGAGAGTCAGAGCCTCATCTGACTCTGATCGTCTTTCTTCTTTACTAAAAGATTATCCTACAGGTATCTTTATTTTTAAATGAGCTGCACTCTGTGGGCAGTTATGGGTCCATTTAATGATAGGACTGAACAGTACATAATGTAACAATTAGGGTATTCAACATAGGTCGGTTTATTAAAATGTTAACAATAACTACAGTAGCATACACGTAAAATACCATCCATGGTTTATGATCAAAATAAAAATCCACTTCTAAATTGCGTAGAATTATTTTGTAACTTTTTTTTTATGTATCTACACATTTTCTTCAACTGGTTCAATGCTGCTCTTACGGTGTTTATTTATAAATTTAATAATTAAATTACATTTTAAAATAACATTTAATGTAAAAAAAAAAAGTATGATATGATTATGATAACTCTGGTGCTGGTATCAACATTAATGGAAAATTTATATCCATTAATCGTTTACATTTTCTTGTTTTTATTTCCTTTTCACTACATTCTTCTTTGATTTCTGTCTTTTTGTCGTCTTTGTTTTCCACAACTTGGTGCCACTGTATATGCAGTCAATCTTACTGATTGAAATAAATAAATAAATAAATAAATAAATAGAAATACTAATATATCAAAATATATCAATATTTAGCACCAGTGCTGTGTTATTAACTTCAATATATTCTAGAACCATATTCTAAAGACACATTTAATCATGTATGATAATGAGATTATTATTGTGCCATGCCTTTCTATTATTATTATTATTATTATTATTATTATTATTATTATTATTATTATTATTATACTTACTGAATTGATGTAGAGGACCATTGGGCTGGGGTGGTGCAGGGGGTATTTAGTGGTTTGACAACCAGTCAGTGGAGTCTCCAGGATGTAGTGGGTGGAGTTGGATGTTGCTTTGCATTGTGGGTCCTGCAGGGTTATGTTGGCTTTACTTATACCTGTTGCCTGCAAGAAAGAAATATCAACAAATAAGATTTAGAACTAATTACAAACAGTAAGGCATCATCCTGCGGACATAAGTCTAATTTCTGAGCCAAAACGTCTACATTCCTCGCATTGCTTACATGTAGAAGAGATAAGCAGGGCTTTCATTTCAACACAGAAAAGGGCTTACGGTTCAATCCAGCGGTCTAAAACATCAAACCATATTTTATAAATAATAAATACTGTGCTTCTTTGGTGCATTTTTTAAGTGTGACTTTGGTTGCAATGCAGAGGACATGTGGTG
>JAFFST010053186.1:39563-60224 GCA_022414735.1 Noturus placidus
CCCCTCCCCACTGTAAATCACTGTCAGCTAGAGTGATGATATTAGAAATTTTCATCGTCATGGTTGCAGTAACCGAACCAAACTGAATCAGACAGAAAATATGTCCTGTAAATGTATATTTCCATTTTTTAAAATCCAAACAGCTGTGTATGTCTATCCTGATCTATTACGGTAATTCTCAGAAGTCTTATGGTAATTCTCAGAAATCTTCCAACAAAGGATCATAAATCTGCAAATAAGGCCAGGCGAAAACAAAAAAGTACAGTGTAGACGTCAGCCAGATAAGAAAGAGATTTCAAGAGAAATCAGCAAAAGATTTCATAGCGTACACCCCCAGCCTGTCACAATCCGTCTTTCCATCAGTCTGTCCACAATCTGTCTACGACCTCAACAAAGACAAGAGGCAGTGCCGTCAGACGTCAGAACAGGTTTACAGATTTGATGGCTGTCAGTGTGGTCTTGGTCCAAATACGTCATGAAACTCAGTCAAGCAACTCTGACAGTCAGAAAGAAACGAAAGGAACTCTAGTAAGGAGATCTGCTAGTCAGGTGGAGAGTTGAAGCTCTTACACATCAGATTAGCATCAGCGCTGAAGAAAAGTGGATAATAATGCTAAGGAAAATATATTTTATGAATACAACATGGGAAAATTGACAGTGCATTTTCCACCTCTTCCATAAACACACCTCCAAATCTTCATGTCCCTGCTTCAAAGCCACTCTTATGCCATCCATCTTCCATTATTTGTACCATTTATCCTACACAGGGTTTCAAGAGAGCCCGGAACCTATCCCAGGGAACTCCGGGCACAAGGCAGAGTACACACTAGACGGGGTGCCAAGTCATCACAGGGCGCAATCGAACACCCATTCACACACTACGGACAATTATAAATGCCAATCAGCATACTATGCATGTCTTTGGACTAGGGGAGGAAATTGGCATGCAAACTCTACACACTGGGCAGAGGCAATTCAATCCCCAACCCTGGAGGTGCGAGGCAAACGTGCTAGCTACTAAGCCTCCCATATTAACCAATATTAACCACTGAACACATTGTGGAGACATACCATTGATAAGGCACTAGTCCAGGTTATGCTTTTGTTCATGTTTCTCAATTACAGGAAGTCAGGCTGTGTCCTAAGCCCCATCAGCATGATTGCGTGACGTTACTAAAGACCTGGATGTGGCTTGTTACTTGCATGAATTATTTGTGTCTTATCTCAAATATGAAAACTAAACATGTGACTCTCAGACACCGAACATGGTTTGGCTGATCAAATACATTTTGGAGAAAGGATTTTGGATTAATTTGCGCATATGCCTACATACCACTATGTGCAGACTGCCGATGATACCGTGGGCCTTGATCACCCAGTTCACAGACTTTTCACATCTGAGGAGTAACACAATGTCACGGTGCAGAGGGATTTCTGGATCCATTGGCCTCAAATCCACCGTCACATCCACCTGCAACGCACTGCTCAGAGAGACCGAGCGAGAGAGAAAGAGTGATTGAGAAAGTGCAACAGAAAAATGTCTTCAGTATCTGCGTCTGGCCAACTGATTAAAACGCTGGCTATTTCCCCAGAAAAAGCAGGACATATGCACAACACACCACTTGACGTAATACTATTAGTCAACCTTGGCAACATCTCCGACTGCTTTCTGAGTCATTGTTGTGTAATCAAAGCACTGGGACGAGAGAATCGTCTATTACATTAACTAAAGTTTCATAAAGATAAACACTGCTTCAGTTTAGACTTTTAGATAGCAGTAGAGGACTGAACTATTCACACCGGGTTCTCTCCCGTTTGGAAATCAAATAAAATCAACTTTATTTAATTGTAGACTCTGGTACATAGAGCTGACCTATTGCAAGTTAAGGGACTTGCTCAAGAAACCAATAGTGGATCACTGTCTGTGTTTTAAACTCACAATCTTCCAGTTACTTCCAGCTACTAGTGAGCTTACAGAGGATAGCAACATTATAGCATTTCCCTGCTTTGACACTTCACCTCTCACACCCTCACCTGCTGGAGTTTGGGGCCTGCAGCTCGATAATGTGTACCTCTTGAGCGACATCTGGACCAGAGAGGACACATCCTATGGATGCCTGAGGCTGGAAATACCTCCCCAGGTAGTTCAGAGACAGGAACTTGTTGTCGAGTTTGCAAGTGTCAGAAAATACAGGGTCTGAAAGATTTGTGCACAGATGAAGGTTTCAAATAAGAGCATGCCGAATACCACACGAAGATTAACGTGGAAAAATAATAATAATAATAATAATAATAATAACAACAATAACAACAACAAACTCCAAAATGCTTTTTAAAAAACAGTAAAATATGTTAATCTAACAATTAATAAATGGCAAGGTTAATATAAAGAACAAAACAATTAGTAAATCAATCCAAAAGTATTAACTAAAACAAACCAAATAGATGTATCACAGTCACATATACATAGCATATTTTTAGGAGATATATGTACACATGTATATGTGACAGGAACTATGTATAAACCTTTTATAATCTATGTGTATGTGACAGGAATTATGTATAATCCCTCTGTGTGTGTGTGTGTGTGTGTGTGTGTGTGTGTGTGTGTGTGTGTGTACATTTAGATAAGCTGTGTTTCGAATACCCTCAGGAACACTATTCCAGAGTTTTGTGACAATAAGAACATTCAGGACACAATGATATAAATATCAACCCAGTTGTATTGTCAGCATGGGCTTAACCATGCACTCTTTGGGGGGGTCGTGACCCCCCCAATGTTGAGGAAATACCAATCTGTCCCCCCCAATATACAGGAGAAAATATTCTCTATATGTTTCGCATTAAATTTCCCTGCAAACGGATCTGTCTTTTCTTCATCTATTCTATTTATTTTATTTATCTATTTATTTATTTATATTCTTTTTTAATATATTCACGTTTGTTACGGAAAATATGCTCCAATTGTACACTTGGTTTCGCCCAGACTCAACGCAAGTTCGGTGATGTATTTTAGCAGCTCGATCGGTGATGTATTTTAGCAGTTTCCCCATGCTGTGGGAGCTTCTATCACTCAGAAACCACATGATTTCAAACAGTAACTGTAATCCTAAAACTATGTTCTACATATACAAAATTTCAGTATCAAATTTTGACGCCCCCAATGTCCAAGCGCTTGGACCCCCCAATGTCCATAACATGGTTACGCCCTTGATTGTCAGAACATACTTATAGGACAGTCATACTCTATGGGTTGAATATTAAAGCTATTGAAGCTGATTTAAAGGGATAGCTTACATAAAAAATCTTTCCCCATTCCACCCAAATGTAGATGAGTACTAAAGGGATGTTTGGTGTGCAAAGTCTGGGCTGATCACTTTGACACGTTTGGGCTAAATGGAAAATTGTATAATTTTCTTTTCTTGGCTGACCCGCTCTTTTGATTCTCTCTTCTTTCATCACATGTGGAACTGATTGCTGGCGATTTCTCACATTTAACTGCACACTTTCCTCTAGCCATGATATGATCAATAAAAATGAAGAATGACAACTAGTAAACTAAGTCCATCCAGCTAGGATGAGTGAGTGAGAACGTGGTGAGAATATAAGGCTCAATGCCAGAAAGTAAATGTGAGAGGATGCGACTGTATTACATATTTGAAAGAATGAAATTGAGAGACAATGAGAAAGAAAGAATGAGAGAGAGAGGGCGAGAGAGAGGATAAATTGAGCGAGTACTCTAATCCCAGAGAGAATGCAAAAGATACCAAGAGACAATAAGAGACTCTAAGAGACACAAGAGACAGATCCCATCCTTATTTGGACAGCCAGCTTTTGGTCAGTGTACAAAGATAGTGTATTAACTGAAAGGTTGGCACCTCTCTCCCTCCTCTGGCTCTTCCTGCTTCTTTGAGGTGCCTGCACTTTGTAAAAAACAGATCGGAAACATGTTCCACTCTCACGCTGAGCTACAAAGGGACCAGTAGGACTTTCAAGACAGAGCTCTCCTGTAGCGATAAACACAGAGTCTGGAATCACAGCCAAACCCTTTAATAATATGACAAGTGTTTTACCAGATTAAATGAAGCCACTCGGACGCATCAAACGTCATAAGCACAAATAACTTGAGTTACAATCGAAAGTTAGCTGGATTTATGTGTTTAGCTAACACATACCATCTGTAAATGTAACCAAAAGCTAGTAAGAGTTAGCTGCTCGGTCAGGATCATTAGTTCAAAGCTAATACTAAAAATAATATGTAGAATAAGGAGTAAGCGGTAGAGGATGGATGGATGGATGGATGGATGGATGGATGGATGGATGGATGGATGGATGGAGAATAATTTGCCTATTGTGGTTTAAAATGTTCAGTCAGCCAAAGTTTTGAAGCTCTTGAGAGTTTACAGACGATGCTGTGGTCAGTGAGCATGTCCTTGGTCTGTCATCAATCTTTCGTTTCTGTCACAGCCATGTGTTTAAAAGCAATAATTAACATCAACTTATACTAGTCACATAAAAAAAAAAAACAAAAAAAAAAACCCATGTCTGCTCAAATGTTTTTCTTTCATTTTGTTCACTGAAAGATGGTACTGACTTTGGATCAGGATCGTGAACATTCTTTAATTTATAGATCAATTCATGTTTGCTTCATATAGAGTGCAACGTTTAAAAGTTACTCGCTGGCTCTTGAGTGGCGCAACAGAAAAGGGGAACTAGTTAGCTAGTGGGTGGGAATTATCACATTGGGAGAAAATGGGGTTTATTGGGAGAAACTGGTGTCTATTTTCAGTTAGTCTCAAAAGCATTCAGATGACATTTTGTCAGAAAACATGGGCGGAGTCCAAAATCGCACACTGTGGCAGTATATATTGCATTCGATTCAGTACTAACTGCTCGGCTGCTGATACTGTAGGCACTGATCAGTATAAGTGGTAAGCATGAAGACAATCTGGGCATACTACATCCACCATGTTGGCATAGAGAGCCGGCACGCCAGTTTTGATTCTGACAGCTTTCCCACCCCAGTCCCGTTGCGTTATGGGATAGTACGGTATCCACAGTGTCCAGTGGGTCCATACTGCAGAATCTCGGCAGAAACAGTAGGTCAGCTAGGTATTTCTCGCCTACTGTTTCATGAATAATGAGAATTCTGATATACTACTCCATTGGCGTGTTTTTCACCTTCTGTATAGTAGGGCAGTAGGGATATTCGGACGCAACCATGGTCTAAAGGTGGATGTGGCCTGTTGTCTAGGTGACCACAGCAACTACTACCTGAATCGAACAAAAAACTGGATCAGAGAGATCAAATTATAATCTTCTATTGATGAGATCTTCATTATCTTACTAGCATTGTCCAGAAAGTTGGTTAAAAACATAAGAAGATGTGAGAAATAGGACATGTTGTGCATGTTCTTTTTCTGTGGTGATCACTACTTTCCATCACCACATGTTCTTCAGACACCTTATTTTAATTCATCTAAACAGTTTCATTTGAGAAATTGCCAATTTTCCTTCTGTGGTTAATGTCAGCACGCAAGCAGCTACCTTTGGCTGGGAGCTTAATTCTGTCTTACTTCATTAACCGAGAATTGCAGAATTTCCTGGTAGTGATACAATTTGGACAGTGTGGTGTCCCTTTTCCTCAGTCTTGTCTTCTCGATTTTTCTTTTACACATTCAATTGAGATTTTTCCACTACTTACACCAATGTCTCTGTCTCTCTCTCTCTCTCTCTCTCTCTCTCTCTCTCTGGCAGATTTGGCAGAACACACGGTCTAGCACTGCGAGACTTCAAGGGTACTGCATTCAGTACCTCACTCACTCCATTTTAACATGCCTTTTCATTGCACCCCTATCTAACTGCAGTTAAATGCAAGAATACCTGCAAATTAAGAGACAGAAAAAGAAAGAGAATCAAACGACCTTGTCAGTGTTCATCAGAGAGACTTGCTGTTTTATTACTCTCAGCCCCAGTTATTACACACACCATCAATGACTGCCATTGAGAGCAAATTAGCATGTGTGCTGCTTTGATTGGGGTTTAGTGGGGCATGTCGTGTGCCGGGAAAATATGCACTTTAATGACTAAATATAATAATCTCTTTAGACAGCCACAAGAACATTTATGCACATATACACACCTTCTCCCACTTTGATGTAGATGTTGTAGGTCATCTTGAGCTCGGTAAAGGACGTGATGGCACGGTACAGGCTTTTAGCCCAAGACATCAGGTGCTCATTTCCATGTGGTAATGTCTCTGTGCGCACCTCACAAGAGAGAGAAAGATTTCCATCGTCAAACTGCACAACAGAGCCATTTGACACCTGAGGGGGGAAGAAAGAAAAAAAAACAGGGATTAGGTGGTAGAATTAAGGTGTTGCAACAGAGATAAAATATTGTAAGTGTATCTGCACTATTGTTAGACCTTGGTACTGTTTTGTGAGAGGTTGTACCAACATGTGGTGCTTGAATTGTTCTCATTATAAGTGTTTTTGAGATTTTCTGTAGGTGTTCTGGGGAAAGGTGTACCTCTCGCATCATGAGTCAAGTTCTACATTTAATTTTTCCCTCAGTTCAAAAAAAATGTAACTCTATGCTGGTTAAATATGACATGACAAAACATGTCATCAGTAACAGTAATCATTTATCCATCTATCCATTTTCTGTACCGCTTATCCTACACAGGGTCACTGGGGAACCTGGAGCCTAGGCCAGGGAACTCGGGGCACAAGGCAGGGAACATCCTGGATGGGATGCCAACCCATCACACGGCACAATCACACACACACACACACACACAATGAACAATTTGGGAAAGCCAATTAGCCTACAACACATACAGTGCTGAACCAGTCAACATTTGTTTCAGTAAATATATTTCCAGTGAGGCTATTCACATGAAAGAAATCCACACCTGTAAAGAAATCCAAACATTAAAGTCCATAAATGAATTGATGTGTAAAAAAGAGGAATGACACAGGAAAAAAGTATGTAACATGCTAACTGAAATGTATTTGATATTTAGTGGAGAAGCCTTTATTTGTAATGACAGCTTTAAGACGCTTCCAGTATTCAGGTGTGATTTTGGCCCATTCTTCTAAACCCATTCTTTTGGCCCATTCTTCTAGACTGGGCCATTCTAGCAGCTTGATTTTTTTCTCTGAAACCAATTGAGAATTCAATCCTTATTTCCCCCACTGTGTCTTTGGACTTGGGAAGGAAACTGGATTATCTGGAGGAAACCCCCAAAGCATGGGGAAAACATGCAAACTCCACACACCGGCCAGTGTGAGGCAGGATTCGAACCCACTGATAAACTCCATTAATAAAGCATTCATTTTTAAATTGACAAACAATAGGTCTCAGTTGTGACCTTAATATCTAAATCATAAAGAAATCACTGTCTGAATTTCTCCATCAGTTAAAAATTTAATATCATCATATGTTGCGTCCAATGAACACTGTATACGGTCCCCTCTTTTTAGACCTCCTACAAATGATCTCTTTTTATTCTGAAAAACCATGAACATGTGAAGATTTCGGAAGTTCGTTTCAGGTGGCTATCAGCAACACTTCTGACAAAGCACGAACTAGAGTCCAGACTTTAAAAGGACGTCAGTTAACGCATCATGTTACAAATGTACAGGTGTGTTAGCATTTGAATGAAATGTACCATCACAACAATTTAAAAATGTGACATGAGGTGTGTGAACAGGAAATTCAGACATTTCATACAAGGGTTTCTCATACAGCTAAAATGTTGATTTGTTTCCGTTTAAAATAAATACTTGAACAGCAATTCATTTTTCAATATTGGATTTGCTTTTGACACAGTGCAGTGAGAGAGATGGAGGGCAGCTCTTGGCAATGAAGGGAGTCCTGATTTACAATGCAGACAGTGCTCGGTTTTATTGGACTTGTGGTGCACGTTTTCAAGACATCTACAAACAAAGATTTCATTATTAATAAAGATATGTCCATAAAACAGATGCTGCTTCGATCTGCACAAGGCAAAAGAAATTTCAGCCTGTAAAACTAAGAGGCTCTGAGCAATAAAGGAACAAAAAATTTGTTCCAAAATGAAATCTTCCTCTGCCAGCAGACATTATTCACACTGACTTCAGATGGGCATTTGAAAGCCTCTCCAAATGTGCTCTCCATATTTTCACACATTTACTCAATAAGGCATCCCCTTCTCGAGTTTATACAACATGACTGGAAATCAAACAAGCTGAAAGGCATGTGGACAAAATGGCTTACGGTACAATACAGTCACCTGACTTAAACACAGCCTAGATTTAAGAGGAACGGTCAGGTCAGGAAGAATATATCGAAAGTATATACACAAACAGTTATGTTGAGATTAAGACAAAAGCTATATAAATAATATAAATGCCATTTTTGTTTTTAACCTAGACTGTACTTAACAGCTTTCTTACCTTAAGTAAATTCTGAATTGCTCTGCCTGATCTTGATGGTAATAATAACAGTAATATTAGTAGCTGTCACTACCTGATCTGTGCCCCTGTGCACATGTGTGTGCATGAGCTGTGCCAGTCAGGCCAGGGACACAGGTCACGTACTGTCGGTACTGCCCCATGAGTCCTGTACAAACACGGTCCTATTTGCATCACACTTTCACATTAATGATGGTTAACAATATCATAAATGCCTTATAAACAGGATACAAACCTTGCACAGTTAACTTTTATACAATTCATTTTATTTGTATAGGGCTTTTAACAATGGACATTGTCTCGAAGACGCTTTACAGAAATATATAAACACAGGATACAGATTTTTAGTGTGTGAATTTATCCCTATTGAGTGAGCCGGTGGCAACGGTGGCAAGGAAAAACTCCCTAAGATGATCTGAGGAAGAAAACTTGAGAGAAACCAGACTCCGTCCTCATCTGGGTAACAACGGATAGTGTGAAAGCAAAGGAAAGTTTATTATGGTTTAATATGAAGTCTGTTTGTTTAACTAGTCTACTGTTCACTAAAAGAGACCTGAGTCTCTGTATGTGGTAATTGCAGTCCTGAGGCCATAGTAGAAACCACAGCGAGAATGTCCATGTGGAATTGAGATCCAAAACCATTTCAATGGAACTTCAAGCGGTACCATCCTAATCAATCTCCAGGCTGTAGCCTCCAGTTGATGAGCTCCATCCAGAGGTAGGGCATCAGGATGGATCAGGCAGGTCCGGAGAGCAGAAAGGGTCAGGATCACTGGCATCTGGCATCTTAGCCAGATAATCAAATATGAAAGTGTGTCCAGTAAAATGCTGAACAAAAGGATACATTTGTTGCACTTTATCTTGTATTTTATTGTCTATTTGACTTAAAGGGTACTGAGGCTTAGAGTTTAGCATGTTTGCCTCGCACCTTTGCCTCGCTCTGCCTTCACTGTGCATGCACAGAGTTTGCATTATCTCCCTTTGCTTTGGGGGTTTCCTCTGGGTACTCCAATTTCCTCCCCCAGTCCAAAGACATGCATTGTAGGCTGAGTGGCATTTCAGAATTGTCTGCAATGTGTGTGCTTTTGTGCCCTGTGATGGGTTGGCATCCTGTGCAGGGTCCCCCGCCTTGTGCCCCGAGTTCCCTGGGAAGTGCCTCCCCGTGAGCCTGTGTAGGATAAGTGGTACAGAAAATGGATGGATGGATGGGTGCATGGTACTGCACCCTTTCCTGTTATGTTTCAATTTCTTTTTATTATATCTTTATTATTTTATCTTACCATTTTTAAATATTTGACTATGCTTCATGCATTTTACTTTTGTTTAATTCTATTATATCTTGTCTTATTGCTTTGTTATTGTGAAGCAGTAAGAGCAGTGCCTGCATGTATGAACTGTGCTATAAAAATAAATTTGCATTATAGTTTTCTGAAATTTAAAAGCACTTTGCTTGCACAGAAGGACTTTAGAAATTAAACATTTTAAATGTCCTGCTTCTCTGGAAACCTTTATTACAGCTATAACTATTTCTGAAGTAAATACAGAGTACTTCTTTATATATATATATATATATATATATATATATATATATATATACACTGTATGTGTAAGAAAAGCATATATAACGAACAAGAATAATAATTATACTACGGTTTGAGTGAGGAGAAAAATATAAGAGAGGTAAAATTAGCTGGTTGCGTGTATATGTGATAACTTCAGTCTGGGCTCAACACATATGCGCCGTTTCATCGATATGAACCTTCACATCTGCTGAAAAACCCACTGTACGAGAACACATGGCCATACACACAGCTTGGACAGCCCGGAGTTATTCCATCTCCACGCTTGTTTTCCCCACTTCTCTTTGCCTGCCCATGGAGTATCAGGGACTGCCTCATTTCTGGCAAGCTCGATTAAAGCCTTATATAAGACCAGGACCCTGCTAGCAAAGCCTTCTTACTCCTTCACTGAGACTGAGAGTCAGCTCTGACCTGAGCCGAAGGTCTGTGTAACAACAAAGAGCTAAAAGTGAGCAATAGCTGAAGTGAGCTAGTGAGAGTGAAACATCTGCTTGACCTCTGGAAGGCTCCCTGCTATCCTCGCCAGGGACGATAAATTTCGAGAAAAAAGAAGAAGAATTAAAATAAAGGAAGAGAAAAGCATAGAGTATGTCGAAGAATTTCAGTCTATGTCGAATGTTATTTTTAGTGGTCTGCTACAGCTGGAGAGGGGCAAGTGAGGAGGCTGAGACCCATACATTTACTACACAGAGGGGGAAATAAACATTGGGAAGGAAGAAAAATAGAGTAGAAAAAGGCCTTCAGGAATTAAGTGGCAGGTCTCGCTGAGCACAGCAGAGTTTATCGATTTAATTGCAGGAATAAGGGCTGTAATTAGTCTCAAGACATTAGGCAGAACTGCCTGAGATGTTAAATCAGCTCCAGGTTTTGAGGTGCATTTCAAACCTCAGGAATTCTTAATAGCAATATGAAAGCACTGAAGACCACACTCGGAAATATTCTCAGAAAGAATATTTCTGCTCCCCAGAACCCCTCCACGTCCTCAAACCCAAGCGAGCACCATGGCAGTTTACAGATGGGCAGCCTGGCAGGCGAGATTCCATCACACAATCCTGTGAGTAATGTCTAGTTATGCTGATTTTACAAGCATGAAAAGGGCTGAAAGATAGATGCCTGTCCCACTGACTTTAACCACAACGATGAAGTCATGCAGTGAAGCTAATTAAACGTAGAATGTGTTTCAAAGGGATTTTACAGTCGAAGGCGCTGAGCAAAACCAAACTGATTTTCCAAGCACGCCAGGGCAGTAAACAACAATTTAAACGCTGATGCGAGCTTCATGAAGTGACACACATTCTACACGTTGGTAACGCAGAGTCAACATGTTTACGACTACATAACTAAAAACAAAATATTATGCGAAAGGGCTGTATTATGATTTATTAATCTATACTCCGGGACGAGTCTCCAGAAAACTGTTAGGATTCAAAACTACCGAATCACTGGGTTACGATTCTTAAGAAGAGAAAAGGTGAAAATACACAAGAAAGACGGCGCCCTCGGCCTTGGGAGAGTTTACCAAATGACACACAAAGTTCAAATGGCAAGATCACTCAGTTATTCCAAGAAAGACAGAGTATAAAACAGGCTTGACACAAAACAGAGACAATGGGTTACCTATTGATTGGCTAGGTGGAAGGGCATATTTGCATAAAACAGGAAGGTATATAGATGTGCAAACGGTGAAGGGACAATGGACTGAACAAATCAGGGGGGGGGGGGGTTATCCATCTACACAACAGAGAATCAAAGGAAAAAAGGTGTCAATACAGGAACCAGGAAACAGAGATGAAGGGGGTTCACTGGGAGGGGAGCGTGCTCACAGTAAACTTATCAGGCTGTAAGACATTACAGACCTGGTATTTAAGTGGGCCACCAGAAATAAATGTCGCTGGGCCAACAAATTTGTCTAGTCATTCACTGACTATACGAGCTTGGGTTTCTATCTGCAGAGTTTTGCATGTTCTCGATGTACCCATGAATGAACGAGTGAACGAATGCTTCATGAGCTAAATATGTATCAAATAATCAAGTTTGCAATGTGGCCAATCAAATAGAAATTAAACAATTCTGTTTGCAACCTAGATCAAAACATACAGGGATAGCAGCCAGATTCCTGACATCAGTCAAAGCAGAACACCTGCATACTGTATTTAGCACATCTGTAAGTGATGTGGTGTAACTCATTTGACTGAGGTTAGCTGTGTGATTAAAGCTGCACCTCCTCTTTATTGTGCACAATTAGTGGTGTGAGATTGAACTTCAGTTTTTCTCCATAGGAGGCAACTACCCGAGGAGCCCTTTTTCCTGCCTCAAATCCACACTTACTTTACAAGGTTCGCTTAAAGTTGCACCCAAGAGAACGCTTATGTCCATTTTAGAAACTTGCCCATGACAGATCCAGTTCATGAGAACTGTAAGCACAAAATAATCTCAATCAAGAATATAGAAATGTTGTTATAGGTTTTGTGACCAAAACTGGACACCTCCTCAGGCTTGAGACGCCAAAACTGGACACCTCCTCAGGCTTGAGACGCCAAAACTGGACACCTCCTCAGACTTGAGACGCTAAAACTGGACACCTCCTCAGACTTGAGACGCTAAAACTGGACACCTCCTCAGACTTGAGACGCCAAAACGGGACACCTCCTCAGGCTTGAGACGCCAAAACTGGACACCTCTTCAGGCCTAAGACGCCAAATCTGGATACCTCTACAGGCTTGAGACAAAGAGGAGGGACTGAATATTTGGTCCTTTAACACCTTTGGTTTTGGAGCATACTTGTGAATTCTGACAGTCTCCGCTGAAGGAAGGAGACTAGCATTTCGCCGTAAGATTCTGCTGGTATTACTGTTTATTCCTTATAAGAGAGTAAACAGTTCCTGAAACAGCTTAGTGCTGGGCTAGCTCTGCACTCTGAGCTAACTGGTCGCACTCTGGGGCATCTGACTCATGGCTAACGTCTGCAGAGGTTAGTGGAGCGGAAACTTCGGATCATCCTGCTAGTTGGCCTCATTCAAGACGATAGCTTCGGCCTTGTCCAGACAGGGCTCAAACCCCGCAAATCCAATCACGCCATGGACGGCAGGCAAGGAGGTGTGTTTTGATCTGGTGTGCTGATGGAGTGAGTACAGCTGACATCTGGCAGTTCCACAGTGAGCTCCAAGTACGAAATACGACCCTATGAAATATTACACCATGCCTTCAGAAAGGTACACTGCAGCTGTCCATTATGCAGGGGTTCAACATGGAGCTGAAGGGTCACAGAGAGCCACATTTCCTCACACTCTTCTGTCAAAAAAGCAGCTAAAATATCAAGGGCTCCTGGACCCCCAGCCTTGAACCAGCCCCAAATCTTCAATAATCCACCACGAGATTTGACACTGGCTATTAGGAATTTTCCTTCCTCAACTGAAAAGCAACCTATTCAGTATGCATTTACATTTTGTTAATTTAAACAGTAAAAGAGGTTATACTGGTCAAATTTTAACATTTCATGTTTGCAGTTCACAAAAACACCTTGAAACTAGCGCACTATAAAGAGAGATTTGCAGACACATAGGATTTGAGATACTCCCGGTGGATCTAAATCCCAGTCTATGAGACAGGAAACAGAGTGCATTTTTCCCTGCTACAGCTCCTGCAGTTCAATGTCATTAGCTGAGTAAGATGTCTTACGCCAGAAAAACACGCCACAAAAGCTGGGACTGGGAATGGGGAAACCTACATACACACCACACCTTTAAAAACACACATTTCACATTGGTCTCCTGGACTCTGCCTATCAGCATCTATATATTACTGCCATATGTGCAGGATAAGTGTAGACGCCGGGCCAAATGGTTTATATCAATTATCGCCAAGCAGTAATTTCAAGAAAGAACGAACATCTCGCTAAGATGATCATGCGCTTTAAACCAGATGCAAAGTTTTTGGGACGTTACAACCATTCCCAAAAAGCTGGAGAGACAAATGCAGTAAATATATTTGTGCGTGATTTCCTCGGCTCACTTGACTAAAAAACAAAAACGAATGAAGTCACAGGCACAGACTCAGGCTTGTGTTTCTCTGAACAGGCAATGCACTGCAGAGTAGTAAACAACACCATCTATGTGCAATCGCCACAAAAGGACAAACATCCATTGCAAAACTGATATTGGCGCCACCATGGTTTCAATTAACAATGTCTTCTGAGCAATAAAAATCAAGCAAACAGTTACTTGGCAAACGCAGAAAGAGAAACACATCAATCAGCCAAATGTTTCTCCTTGAAATTATGCCAAAGACGTCACTGTGATCAAACGTCTTAAACAGCAATTCTATATAATATAACCTTACATGTAGCAAACCAACCCAGGTCTATATTCAGTAACCACCAGCACTCCGAAACCCTCTGAACATCTCATTTAACCTGGATAATATTCCTTTCAGTATAATTTCAATGTTTAAGTCTCTAGCGCAACAGACAGGATAGTCTGTGAAGTGTGCTTTACAGTGAGGTCTGCATTTTCCAGCTTTTCTTCTAGAGGCGAGAAGCTCAATTGTGGCGGCCAACACCAATATTGTGTTCACCAGGCCTATACGGGCTCCAGGACGCCTGTCTGTGACTTGGGGCCTCTGTGGGCAAGAACTTCTAAATGAGGACTGGTAGAGAGTAGCCAGATGTTTAAACGAACAAAACAAAACAAAAAAAAAACCACCCTGCTAAAGAATAACAGGAGGCCACTAGGGGCATCTGTAAGGGTATATGGTGTTAATTCGTAACAACCAGTCCTTTTCAATATGCAACTTCATAAGTCATAAATGGTCAACTTTCTCTCTTCTTCCTTTAAATATCAGGCTTCAGCTCCAGAAAGATAGTACCTTAGTTGTTTGCTGGACAAATGTGTCAAAGTTCTGACTCACCTCAATAAGTGAAGAGCTGAACAGGAAACAGTTAGAGTTGTGTGTGCATATTGAGTGCATGGAATAGCTAAATAAAGAAATGGATCTTCTAGGTATCCTATTCTTGAAGTGTACTATTGTGCGAGATCATCGTCCTGGCTGATCGCACGCTAACGCTGAAGCTTGGTGAGGTATGTCCGTGTGTGTATGCCTCCACAGAGGTGATGTCATCTTCACACTCTCGAGTACAGACTCATGCCAAGAGCTTAGGAAAGCCAGAGCGAAGAGAAGAATAAAGCAAAGCACTGACAGGCCACTAGATGATATGGTGTTTCTTATTTTATCGAAGAAGGAATCCCCAGGCAAGAACAGCCTGAAGGGAAATATATTCACCAACAACAACCTGATGGATCACATGGACCAAAACACAACTTGTTCACAAAACATGAGCTTTACTGCTATCAGTCACCAGCACAAAAGTATGATAGACTTATTTAAGTATTACTGAGCAGACAGCTAATGCTCGCTCCTTCCCTCCAACTGTCAAAACAATTCCGACTGCCAAAACACACAGATCAGGTACATGCAATGTGCGCGTGTAACCACATTCATCCAGGAATACGATACTGAGCCAGGGTATTGTGTATGTGAATGTATCCGTGTAATTACCGAGAAGCCCTCGGGCTGGAAATGGAAACATTTCCTAGTACCGCTATGCCTCAGGAAACGGGTTATAACAAAAATACAATTGGAATACGCCCTTCATAGCTGCAGTTATAGCTGATTTGTATCTGGCATGATGGGGCAAACCACAGCATGTTCTCATTATAAATACTATTGACATTTAAAGCGACATATTAATATTTATTTGTATAGTGCTTTTCCTAATGGACATTGCCACAAAGCAGCTTTGCAGAAATACAGATGTAAATTTAGATCCCTAAAGAGTAAGCCAGAATTCGCAGTGGTAAGGAATAACTCACTAAGACAACATGAAGAAGAAACCCTGAAAAAAACCAGACACAGAAGGGAACCAATTCTCTTTGGTGACACCCATTGGTGATACCGCATAGTTTAATTATAAATCATTACTATTCTACAACTGTATACTGTAAAGTGAAGCAGTACCAAGTGTGTTGAAAGGATGTTGAGTGTGAGCATATTGTGAATAAGAGTGCTGGAATGACAACAGGAATGTCTTTACGATTACAGCGCCAGGTCTTAGGTAGACATCTTTTACAAATTAGTTACAGAATCCAGATGAGATTATTCACTGAATATTCACATGGAACCATCAACAGCAACAAAAAATACTCTCGTCAATTTCATTTGACATGAATATAGACAGGCAGCATGTCAATGTTGCTGTCGATACTCTCTATAGGTCCAAGTCCTTTATCCAGATAGTGGAAACCTGCGCCATCCAGTAAGATTTCGCAATGCCTCTTGGAGTGCAAGAAGAAAAGAAAAAAAGACGCTGGCATATAGGGATATGTTTACATTGTATTTATGTTTGACCTATTCTCAGCTCCTTTCAGTGGTCATTAGTGAAGATGTTCACAGTGTATTATCACACATGCCAAAGTCTGGATGTGTGTGTGTTGTGTATCGGTTCCAGTTTTCCAAGCAAGTTGAACTTCATCCATAAAAGAGGCGGCTGAGCAGAGCACATTGCCACATATGGAAATAATACAAACTCCTTATGCTACATTCTTGTGCAATACTATGGTGTAACGCTAAGGTGCATCAGAAAATGATTACTGCACACAACCTGCCAGCTCCATGAAAGCTTTTGCCAGTATCCAGCAGAAATAAAGGGGATATAGCGCCAGATTCATAGAACCGAGTGTCTTGGGTAATTGGAATGCTAAGGCCTGATGGTCCTGGTCAGTCTATTTATTATTTCAAACCTCCTATATGGTGAAAGCTGCTTTACTGACTATGTATGGTGGTTTACTCAAAAGAGATTTGTTTCAAAATCACCTAAAATCTTTTTAGTGCCCCTCAATCAAGCCAGCAGATAGAAATTGGCCTAGATCACACCATGATGTCATTTTAAACAGCGTAGTACACAAGGCCTTATTAGGTTAATAGGATCATTTCAATATAATTTAAGTTGCTGATAAAACCCAGGTCAGCTGATCTCTCAGGCAAACTTAATCTTATTCAAAATGGTCCAAAAGTGGTTTCTTTAGATGGAGACGCAGGTGAGATGTGATCTTTAAAGGTGGATCTTTAAAGTGTTTAGGCTGCCTGTAATGGAAACCTCAGTGCCATGCCAAGGTGGCAAAAAACACAATGCAGACTGCAATTAGGAGTGATTCTTTCTCCTTAAACGTTCTCCTTAAACGTAGCACCACTGTGATTCTTTCCAGCTGTGAGGTGAACTGGGGGGAAAAAAAAAACTCTGCACCAAACTAAGTTCCCCAACACGGTCTGACCATTAACCATCGGTCAACGAGTGCAGTTAGTGTCTGCAGACTGCGGCAAATCAATACCAACCTGTGAGCGTCAGCCAGACGCAATCAGACAAACAACAGACATCTGTCTGAGATGGATGGTTACCTTGGCACAGTGTCATGTGTACACATGTGTGTATCTGTGTATATGTCTGTGTGTTTTTCCTTTAGAAGCATGCACCTGAATGCAGCTTTGAGCAAGTGGAAAGATGGCTGGCAGGTGTTGTGTTACTGAATGTGTTTTTTTGGTGGGAAGACAGGCTCATGTTAAAAGAGCTTGTTCCGTGTTGTCCTGGAATGAGCGGTCGGTGAATATTTATCGTGAATAGCCTGAGAAAAGATGGAAGGTAACGTTCCCACTCACGTGGAAGATCCTTTTAATTCCAGGAGCCAGGTTATCTGCATGAATCCTCCACTGGAACGGCTTGGGCGAGTTGAGCACGAAGATCAGCGGCTTTTGGTGCACAGATAGAGACTGGATGGGCTGCAGGTGTAGCACCACCTAGAGACAAAGGAGATGAGTAAATTCAAAGAGCTGGAGAGTATGAAAGACCTGACGCATGAAGAGAAGATGCATATCAGAGAAATGTGCTAAAGACAAAAAGGAGATTCACAAAACACAGGAAGAACGCATGGGGTCTTGCTTCTAAAGCACTGTTTGAGCTGGATTATTTTTACTCAAGGATGTTCTGTGAATACAATTTGATCAGGTATTTAATTCGTAAACATATACGTGTAATTACTGGATTGACATATCACGCCCAGCATCATGTGACACCAACAATAACACGACCATTTCTATTTCCAGGTTTACTCCATTTTCGTACTGGATCATCTATCTGCATCTATTCTTTGGTAACAAGGTAAAATAAGCCCGCTCCCCCACTCCCCTTCCCCGCCCAAAAAGAAACTAACTTAAACAAGGCTTTCTTCTTGTTTCCATTTGATTTCACATGCTTTGACAAGCTAGCTTGCTGTGTTGAGCATTCCCATGTAATTACCACAGACCTCTTGTTGCGCTTTATCACTGATTTTTGTTGCTGTTTATGCAAACGCTTTCCTGATAATGTCACAGTGACTGCCAGAGAGCAATGTTGTTTGGAAGACCGAAATAAAGTGTGGGCCGCACTGGCGTTTGAACTTTCACACACTGACTCTTTTGTTAGAAACTGAAAAACAAACCCCTCCCACCACACACTGTGGATTTTCTGCTGAGCTTGAAGCTCGGACCGATTACATCGGCGTGGTCTCAAACTAAGCAAGAGATCCAGGAACCAAATTAAGGCTGTCACTCTGAAGAGCTGAAACCCAACACTCTGTGGTTTACAACTTGTCATCACCCAAACACACCCCACTACAACCCACCCACCCGGTGTTCCTAATAGCAACAATAACAGTCCTAATATTAGGAGCAGCTTGTTGTGTTGTTTTGAGAAATCAGAGACACAAACGGCTCAACTAGGTACAAAAATATTCAGCCTTTAACATAGTTTGATTGTATCGATATTTCTCTCACTAATGTTAAACTGTGTCTATGTGTGCAAACTTAATCTTTAACTGAACACGGACTTTTAAAGTTGAACTGAACATACACAAAGATTCTGACATCCCGAGTCTGAGAAATATAAGAAATAATGTTCAAACCCCTGAAATATTGTGTGCGGTTTAAGCGCCACTGTAACTCCTCTCCGGCTGAACCGGTGAAGACCATCAGCTTCAACAACACACACACACACACACACACACACACACACACACACTAAGGCTACACAATTAATTGAATATTGATCTCGATTACGATTTTTACTGTCCACGATTACATGAACATGATCTACTGCGATATTGACGTTGAAAGTTCGTCCTCGGCTCATAGAAAACTGTGCTTCAGATAAAATCAAGCCCTTCCTAAACTTGCAGCCAGTCACCATAGAGTGGCACAGGGATGATGTCATCGATGCCAAAACCCAGAAATGAGTTAGCGTTTTATCGCTCGCACTGCCAGCTTCACTTCGTGCTCCAGCGCTTTGCGCGAGGGGAAATGATGACACTAACATGTTGCTAAATGGCACTACAGAGGTTGTCGGGGACATTAAATGCCATCACGTCAAACAGGAAAAACCTTTGCAGATAAACTGTTTCAGGTTTACTGTGAACAATTCCCCCAAAAAAACGTGGATGAAGATTCATCCACAGAGTAAATCCGTATTATGGAAAATGTTTGGAAAAGTTGTCGGAAGCTTTGTGATTGTGACGTTAAAATCGAGCGACTGTGGTGTAGTTCGTTTATAGCGTACAGTTAGCTTATTTTTTTTTTTTGCAATAATCCAAAGCATACGTGAAAATCCTGATGGGTTTTTTTCGGTGTGATGCTAACTTCTGGGATTCGGGACAAAATGACGTCATCCCTGCACCTCTCTATTGGGTGATTTGGTGGCATATCTTCTCCTGTAAACACTGTTATTGCCTTTTCTGCATTCACCTGAATTGTTTTCATTTGGTTGCATATTGTTATACTTGATTGAATATTTTCATTTGGTTGATGGCATATTTATTTTTACTTATCCTATAACTTGGGAACAATTTTATTTATATTTTGCTTCTACGAGATGATGCACTTTAAAGACGAGTCTAATTTGATGCAAAGATTTGTACATTAGCAGGAATGTAGCACAACACGTATGTGAAAGCAGCAGTCGGTTGAATTAAATGTGAAAGTGCAATAAATTATATCATGATAAATAATCATGACCTCAATATAGATCAAAATAATCATGATGATCATTTGGGCCATAATCATGCCGCCCTAACACACACCTGAGGAAACGAAAACAAACACCTTCTCACTTGTGAAAAAATTATTTCATTTGACTAACTCTCAAAAATTTAGGCCACATATTATATACAAACCTGTGTCTCAAGAAGAAGAAAAAAAAACACTTTAATCAAGACATAATTTGAATTTTAAGTTTGTAATGTTACAGTTCATGTACAAAGAAACCTGTGTGTGCTGTCTCGCACGCTCCATCCTGTAGATCTCTATCTGCACAGAGAATACACTAACTCTTTTTGAGCACTCAATCACATCAGTGATCTCGTTTCCCTTTATTCACATACATTTGTTTGGCCAAAGTGACTCACAAAAGAGGCAGGACACAATCCAAGCACAACAGCGAGATAAGTACTGTTCAGCTAACAACAAAACAAATACAGTGGTCTGCAAAAGTTTGGGCAACCTTGTTTATTTCAATGATTTTCCTTCATAAATCGTTGGTTCTTAGG
>JAFFST010053186.1:76164-121171 GCA_022414735.1 Noturus placidus
GTTGCTGCTAAGGGTGGCCCAACCAGTTATTAGGTTTAGGGGGCAATCACTTTTTCACACAGGGCCATGATGGTTTGGATTTTTTTCCACCTTTAATAATAAACACCTTCATTTACAAATTGCATTTTGTGTTTACTTGTGTTGTCCTTGACTATTGTTTAAATTGGTTTGATGTTCCGAAACACTTAAGTGTGACAAACATGCAAAGGAACAGGAAATGAGGAAGGGGGCAAACACTTTTTCACACCACTGTATAAGTGCGCCATTTACCATTTACGTGTGTCAGAGGAAACGTGTTGGTCTTTGCTCTCCCAGGTTGGTAGCTGTTACAATGAGAGGACTAGGGAACTGATAGGAAATTCATTGATTCATTGACTCGTGTCACAGTGGCTTCAGAGCCTGTCCTGGGAACACTGGGGGCAAATCTTATATAAACCTTTTTGGTCTTTTCTGGTTATTTACATGACCATCAATAAGTTGTGAACAGTGCAAGGTGTTTTTATGATTTTTGCTAAAAAAGTGGCAGTATTTTATTGCAATGGTGAATTAATGGAGGTAGTTATATTGATAATACTAATCTTTTTTTTTTTTATTTTGTGTTTTTTTTGTGGGAAAACTACTTGAATTGGCGAAATTGCAATTGCACTATGTTGTTTTTCACAGTGATGTTTGTTGGTAAATAAGACCATTTTAGCTGTACTCATTTTTGATGCACGTGAATCAAACACAGCTTTGGCTGAATGTGCGGTGTGATGAGGTCACATGGCACGTTTTGGCCCAAATCTGCTGTTACTTTGAAATAATGCAAGCATTTCTGAATATTGCAGAGTTTGTGTGAATTTCTGAAATCACAAAATCCTGGCGGGACTGACTATTGCTCAAACCTGATTAGAGGGTCTACACATTTGTGTGTAGTCACGGTCTATAATGAGGTCTTTGTGTCGCGTATAGATGATGAAGTATTTGACATCAGACAGTTTAAAAATCCAAATTTTGTAAAACCCACCATGTTTAATAATAATTTTATACCAGTAAGATTCATCTGAATACATAAACTGGTTGAAGCACAGGCCAGTTCTTAAAAGATCTGCTGGTACACTGTTAGCACGTCAGTCGAAAAAGGAGTACAAGTGGTTTTTGAGGAACACGTGCAAAATATTCAGGGAGTTTCTCATAAGAGGAACTTTATCAGTTCAGAATGATTGATGGAGGAATGTCTGTAAGATTATAACACGAGTGCAGGCGTCCTGACAGCGTACAGATTTTGACTCAGAATCCGAGCATTACAGAAGGCTGCCGTCTGTCAGCGTGAGCGATTAGGCTGTTAGGTATAAAGTGTAGGATTGGTACACACACACATGCACGCTCACTGCCAGGTGTTCAGTTTCACTTAATTGCACAGCGAATTCGAAGAGACTGGAGGAGAGCCAGGGACCTGTACGTTCAGCCTCACACAGCTGGGCCTTCCTCTCCATTATTAAAGAGAACGCATGGCCCGCAGAGAGAGGGAGAGAGGGAGAGAGCGAGAAGGGGAAAGCACAGAGGGACAGGAAGCCATTCATTTAAGTGGTGCAGTAAAAAATGAAAAAGAATGTGTGCAAGTGTGGAAGTGATGTGTGGCAGAGCGTGCATGTGTGACAGCGAGTGGGAGGGGGCTGGACTTACGAAGACTTTTCACACAAAGATGTTAGTTTAATGCGGATGTGGGGGCAAAGTGTGACACCTTGCAGCTGCTGTGTGTGTGTGTTGTTTCTGTATATAAAGTATGTTGAAAACACGACTAACCTGGCATCCACCATTTCAACTTTCATTTGAGCCTCCTTAAGGCTCATCATGCCATGATGTTAACCAGTACGGCCAGCATTTCCCTGCTCTTCCTTTTCTACTTCCTGTTTAATCTCCGCTTTCTGTTAACCCACTGAGCACTAGGTTCCTAGGCCTGCCCATTAATCTAGTAATCAGGGTTAAGAGGTCAACATCATGTAAAAGCATCAAAACAACAGACAGCAGTCCATTGTGTGTGTGTGTGTGTGTGTGTGTGTGTGTGTGTGTGTGTGTGTGTGTATGTGTGTGAGAGAGAGAGAGAGAGAGAGTGTGTGTATGTGTGTGTGTTTGAGAGAGAGAGAGAGTGTGTGTATGTGACAGACAGAGAGAGAGAGAGTGAGAGAGTGTGTGTGCATGTGTGTGTGTGTGTGTGTGTATGTGTGATTGGGTGTGCGTGTGTTCCTCAATGTGATAAAATATATTTATCCATTTTATTTATTTATATTTAAATATATATATATATATTAACAAAATCGATGTCGCAATCCTACGGAACTAGAAAACGTCCATTTCCACAGTAAAGCGGTTTGTGACTAGACATGTATGAGAGTTCATGGTGTTTGTGCAGGGTGCCAAGCAGTCAGTGTTTCATTCCAGTCAAGAACAGTTGTGTGAGGAGTTCAGAAGACAAACAGACTTCACCATTCAGCATGATAAATAACCCTCGAACTCAATACACCGTGCTGAATAATCATCTTGCTCAGTACACCATGCTAAATAAACAGTAGTAAATTACTGCTGCTAGTACATGCTGCTATTACACAGCGTAACTACACGACTCCTTCACAGTCTCTTCATCTCTCTAGAGCTCAGTTTCAGGTGGACTCCAGAGTGGTCTTCCCATAATCACAGTCCGCCCGGTCACCTCTGTTCTGACTCCATCCAGAGCTCACTCCAAAAAAAATAGGCTGCAAGCCATTTTAAACAAAGAGGAATGGCTCTTCAGACTTCATACAGAGTTCAGTGGCCTATACTCAGTGCTCTCCACAAATTCCTGGAAGTTTTAAGCACAGAGGTTACCCAAGATAAAACAACACATCACATCACACAAACTGGTCAAGCATTGCTAATTCATAAAGCTCCTGCTAATCCAAAAAGAGGCTGACATCTCATTCAATAATGTAGTACTGTGGTAGATTAATAACAGAGTTTTTATTGCATGCTAAATAATCTGCTTACTCGGTAACTAATGCTACATATTCAGAACCGAACCGGCATTTAAAACGATCAAAAGATCAAAATGTCTTTGTTAAGTTCTGCCGGCTGTGTGTTTCGGTAGCACAGGGCTGATTAGGTCATGGGTTCGAGTAAATTAGGGAGTGGATCGGCCCTGGAGACGGCCGGTAACCCTATAGCCTCGTCTAGGCTTTCGGCCTTGGCTTTGGAGGCATTAAATCAGATTAGCATGGCACTGAACCGTTTACCTCCTGAAGGATCTGTTGCATCTGTTACTAAAGGCCAGCGGCATCTGGACCCATGAAACTCAACCCTGGTTTTAGGAGGTACACACAGAACCACAGAAGGACAGTGTATGTGTGTGTGTGTGTGAGTGTGTGTGTGTGTGTATGTATACCACATCTGTGCCTATGTCTCAGGTAGGTGGCATTAATGCCAAGGCCCCTAGCTCATTTTCCCTCATGTCCTTGAGAGATTAGAAGGTCTGACATTTACCTCCATCCCTCATTCCACCCTGACCTTCAGCTTCATACCTCATTCTCCCCTGACCTTCAGCTCCATCTCCGATTCCACCCTGACCTTCAGCTCCATCTCCGATTCCACCCTGACCTTCAGCTCCATCTCCGATTCCACCCTGACCTTCAGCTCTATCTCCGATTCCACCCTGACCTTCAGCTCTATCTCCGATTCCACCCTGACCTTCAGCTCTATCTCTGATTCCACCCTGACCTTCAGCTGACCACACAGGCAAACGAGGCTTGGAATCCTTTGGCTCAGATTCATGTTGGAGCACAGTTTTACAATCACATCGTAAGTACCATGTCACAACGTGCACTATAGGAATATCCACTTTAAACACGCACTGCTCGTATGGTAATTCTCTGAGTGATTTTACATGAATCTACAGTGGTGTGAAAAAGTGTTTGCCCCCTTCCTCATTTCCTGTTCCTTTGCATGTTTGTCACACTTAAGTGTTTCGGAACATCAAACCAATTTAAACAATAGTCAAGGACAACACAAGTAAACACAAAATGCAATTTGTAAATAAAGGTGTTTATTATTAAAGGAGGAAATGAGGAAGGGGGCAAACACTTTTTCACACCACTGTATGCTCAATGAAATCCCAGGACTGCAAACTACTCAGCTATACTCGTAGGGAATGTGTCTTCGCTGTAAGTCGTTCTGGATGAAAGAATGAATTAATAACTGTAATGTCACTGCATTGAGCGAATGCACAGAAGAGGAATGGAGAGGAAACCCTGAACTCATCCCAAAACAAATAGTCAGAGACGGAGGAGGAAACCGTGTAAAACCACAAATAATATTATGTAAAGCCCAGCCGCACAACCACAGTCGAACTTGTCAAGAACAAACACGGTCACATGACATGCAAGTAAGGTCTGGGTCATCAGCTCCCAGAGGAAGGAAATCGCTTGCAGCATGCGATCTGTCCATTTAGCGAGACAATGCTACGGAAAACGTCAAACTATAACAACATGAACTGAGACTAATGTGACAAACAGAATTAACGGAATGTGTGCCTTCTGAGAATTTCACAATATCCCAGCAGTGTTCAGCCATGAGAGGTCACTGGCCTCCTTTGGGAGACTATTGTGTTTAACCTTAACCCCAGTTTCCAGGGGTCCAGGAGCAGAATTAGTATACGGGAATAGAAAACTTGATTTGGAAAGGAAACCCCCAGCTACAAAAGGCCTTGAACGAACAGTTTGGCCATAGATGAAACTTTACCCTTGCCCCAAATATACTAAGACAGCAAAGATGAGTTTGCTGTCCAAAAGTTGCTTAATTAGTTTAAAGTTGAAGCGAAGTAAAAGAAGCTTATAGCTTCATGCATACATAATCATGTACAACCCCACTCAGTAGATGTTGTTTGGCCAGGTAATACCATAAGGTTTCATAATGCAGTACAACTACACCTTTAGACTGTAGATGACACTTCCTGCCTGAAGCTGATGCTTGTGCTAAGTAATAATGGATTAAGTGTTGAGGAACAAAGTGATTCCAGGTTCAAAATGGCTGCTTCTGTCCAAACTAAAGCAAACTTTGGACGCATCTTGGCTTATTAAGAAGAGTACATTAAAATTTTGACCAAGCTATTTTTAAAAGAGGAAGAGGAAACAAGGATACAGACCTGTGGGTAGTGGTGGAGATAATCTAATCATAAATAATAACCATTTCTTCACCTAGCTTTCTTTTTGTAATGGTCATTTTGCTCAAACTATATTGATATCTTGAACTTCTGAAGAATATGCAAAATATAAAAGTCAACACATTACCAATGTTGTTCATGTAATAGTTGTCTATCTAAACAGGGACACTTGAACTAGCACTACATCTAGCATGCGGAATATAATGCTAACAGTAAAGTTATCCTATAGTTAGTTCATGGTATTGAAGTAGAATATAGACCAGGACCCTTATATTTTCCTGCCTGGGGCCTCCAACAGTTCCTAGAATCGCTTAGGACTCTCCCAGCTTCATATATTGTGTGTGCTTGAATATGTTGCTTATATATTTCTGTGTGTATTGCTGAGAAAGCTTCTATTTTTAAATATCCATGATCACATGCTAGGCTTAGATTAAATCTTTGCATGTGTATATGTACAGTAAGGGTCACTCCTCAGGCATTTCTTATTTAGTTCCCCAATCGGTCTTACCTATAAGCCAATTATTATGCTTTCTGATGGGAATCACAGTCTAACAAATACCTGAGGCTTGGCACACGCTGAGTGGAACGGCCTTATCTGTCGGTGTGTGTAGAAAAAACTCGCATGGAGAAGAGCACTAGCATACCATAATCCCTACTGTACACAGTGTGCTGCGAGTTCTTTCTAACAAAACAATGATATAAATGGCAATATGGCCTTATATGGAAAACACGTGGCTTCAATTGGCCTGATATCAGGTGTGGGGTGGGTGCAGGGGGGGGTGGTTTGTGTTCAGCCTTTATACTTGAAGTGGTGACAGCTCTCATGTGATTATCACAGTTGCAATTGTGTCTAAAAATATTATTCATTGTTACTGTGCCTGTCATTTCCAGTGATGGAGGTATGGCCTCTATGCCCATCGGTCTCATGGAAGGATGTGAGGCTTCTGTATCGTTCACTCAGAGTGAAGGATGTCTGGTCTTTATGCCGTCAGTCCCATGGAAGGATGTGTCTCTTCTCCATCATTCATTCTCAGTGAAGAAAGAGTGGTGCTTATGGAGTCCCACTTATGAAGGCATGGCTTCTGAGACCGTCCTATTATTTTTATTAGGACTTTTAAGATTGTTTGTAATATTTCCTTTTATTAAAATGTCATCAGCTTTAAATATATATTTCACACATATTATCTTGGAATAAAAGACTTTTTGAATGCACTTCTTGGTTCGAAATGGTATCAGGTAGAGGATTGTTGTTGATGCAACAACGGCTCTCATGTCTTACAGTCTGGCGATATTTTTTATGTTCAATTTCCAGTTATCACGGTTTCTTCACTAAATGAAAGCTCCACAAATCATACAGTACATCAGAGTAATGGAAAAAGACAGATCACTGTTTAAACTCTGATATACCTCCTCTGATATGCACCAAGTAAACTGAGAACTGACTTTTGTTCAATTACTCAGTGATTTGCAGACCTTGTGATACACAGCAAGGAAAATCGTAGGCCCGTTGCCAAGCTACAAACACAAATACACCACAGTGGAATCATAAGTGGGATGATAATGTTTTCCATTGCCAACCAAAACCAAAGACTAATCACATTAAAATGTTTTTTCTAGAATCAAACCAATGAGTCATGGCATGGCATGGCCATGCAAACTGGTCGCATACTGCGAAATCATAAAGCTCACGTTAATCCAAAAACAGACTGATATCTCATTCAATATGGTAGCACTGTGGGAGTTATGACTGATGAAATAGTGCTGTCACTGTACAACAAAGCACTACTGACCTGACCTTCAGAAAGCCCTTTGTATTGTTTAATAAGCATTTCAAGAGAGATCAGACAACTTGAATCTGAGAATCTTACAACACAACTACTAATCCAGGCTCTTGTGATCTCAAAACTGGACTACTGCGATGCACTACTCTCGGGTGTCCCAGCCAGCTCCATCAAACCCTTTCCTATGAATCAGAATGCAGCAGCACACCTTGTCTTCAACCAGCCCAAAAGAACCCACATCACACTCCTCTTCATCTCCCTCCACTGGCTTCCTGTAGCTACCCGCATCAAATTCAAGGCCTTGATGCTCACATACAAGACTTGTCTGGAACAGAAAATCGACCCCCCTCCCCCCCCACTTAATGACAGATACCTGGGAGTACCTACTCAGCGAGGCATAAGGTCCATTTCCAGAACCTTCAAACTGACCGTCCTTCAGTGGTGGAATGATCTTCCAACCTCAATATGAAATATTGTTATCACACATTGTTCAACTTTTATAAAACTACTGTAGCCATTCTTAATTGCAGAAAGAAAAAAAAAAACAACTCAAATTCCACCTCTACTCCATTTCACTGCTTTTCTCACCTAACCAATCATAAATCTTTCTCCCTTAGTTAGGGTAAATAAACCTCCGACAAGAGGATTGAATACACATGGTCAAGAGGTGATGGTTAGGGCCCTAGTTGTCATGAGAGCACCACTTTATTTTCAGTAATCTGTTTCGGCCTGTGTGAGCAGTGTGTTGTCTGCTAATGCAGAAATCTCACTGCTCATATTAATAGAGGCCACGCTGTGCAGTGACTGTGCGTGCAAGCAGGGTTTGATATTGTGTTTCAATAGCATAGGGCCCACAGCACTCAGGCACATTAAAGGGCTCTCCTCGATCCGCGTGGCTGATAGTGCCTAACAACCGCAGTCATTTCGCCAAGATATACACTCCTTTTTTCTCCTCTCCTCCCCCTCACTTTCCGCTAAACAAAACCACCAAATGAGAGCCCCCTCACTCGAGGCCTGCTGCTGTTATTCTTGGGATGTGTGCGTACAGGAAAGTTGATGACGGGTCTTTCTTTATTCTAGCCTATACTTTTTCCTCTGTATAATCATTGCTCATACCTTTAGACAACTAGTAGTGATGGTGTGTGTGTGTGTGTGTGTGTGTGTGTGTGCGTGTGCACGAGGACAGGCTCAAATTGCAGGCCCAGCAGAACAACGGAAACACAAAAAATAATGCCATTCCTTCAGAAAAAGTTCGAGTCAGCACAGCTTTCTGCCAACAAGGCCGTCCAGCGATTACAACATCAATTCATCTGATAGTCGCAGTGAGATCACACACCCGCCTCGTTCTGTTTCTCCAACCTCCCCATTCACTCACAAACCATCCGACGGTTTATTAACAACCCACCCAGACTGCAGTGCCCAGAACACGTTTTCATTCCACTCCATCAGAGCCAGTTAAAGCTGAATAAGATGGTTCTTCAAGCTCTCACTACACACTAATCTTATTTTTTTAAGATATATTCTAAAATAAATCATTAATGAATTAATTAATTTTTCAAAATGGCAAAACAACAGCTTAGAGACGTCTATATGTTCCACATATTCAAGCAATGTATTTCTCAATTTAGTAACACAAGAAAGAAGGGTCTATAGACTCAAATAAAAATGACTGCAGTGTGTGAATTCATGTGAAATTCACTGAATTTTCAGTTTATTTGGTAACTCTACTGATCTGGTAGATACACTTGTTGGCCATTTTATCCATTTCACTTAATTTAAAGTTGTATAATCATGAACTGTTGTGCTTTGCACCTTGTATCATGTCAGTGGTCTGTGCTGGTCCAGACAGTGTTGAGAGGATTTAAGAAATTGAAAGTAAACAGATGCAGAATGTAGTTCATCTATAGTACATTGACATGGCACATGCTTCTGATAAACTGAACCGATCTTTCAGTCTGTACAGGATTTTGGCGTTTCAGATTGTTTTTTTTTTTTTTTGGTTCTTTTTTTCAAAAATGTTTGATTTGTGCAGTGCTTCTTTTCAAAATCTGTGATGCAACTTGCAGAGTTAATGAGCGCCTTTTTCATGGAAAACCACTTGAATTGGCAAAATTGCAATTGCACGGAATTGTTGTGCACGGCCATTCGCAGTGTTGCTTGTTGGTAAATGAGAGCTTTTAGCTGTACTTATGTTTGATGGGCATGAATCAAAGAGGGCTTTGGCTGAACGTGCATTGTGATGAGGTCACATGACTTATCTTGGTCCAAATCTGCAGAAAATCCGCAGTAATTTTGAAAAATTCCGGAGTTTGGTTTTTTTTTTTGCGTTCATTTCTGCAATCGCAAAATAACAGAATCCTGGAGGGACTGATCTTTTCAGAGCGAAATGATGAATTTCATACACCTAGCTTTGATTCTTAAGCTACATAGAACTGTTTGGGGGTTTTTTCCACTAAAATATGTTTATTTGTTATGTATTAACATACAGTTTACAAAAAAAAATTTTATCGATACCATTTTCCGCAATCCAAACGTGGTCAATCTACCGAGCGTGTCCAAAGTTTGCCTCGTTGGACTGGATTTATGAAGCTAATCTTGCTTAACATTGCTGTAAAGGAATCGTATGGTCTAGTTTAGTACTGCGCTAGTCAGCTGCATGTATTACTGATAGATTAAACCAACTGGAGACTGAATCCAAGCTCTGTCATAGAGGCAAATAAAGAATCCCTCCTGAGACCAATGCAGGGAGCTTCACAGGAAGCTTTTAGTGCAATACAGAAAGGAAGTGTAGTAAGAGATGAATCTTGTAATCTTTGTTTAATCTCTAACTTGCTGTTAAACTGTGTGAATGCAGTCATTACTGACGTGGCTCCAATGTTTGTCTCGAAAACTTCCACAGAGTGGGTGTAAGAAGCTGGAGGCCTTCACCTAGGATGTTCTCCTTTACAAAAATCTTACCTCAGGTTTCTCTCTCGGTTCCTCTGTGTTGCTGATGCGCAGGTTGATGATGTGAACCTCCTGGGGGAGGCTGGTGGTTCCACGGCTCGCGCAGCCTGATACAGCTGTGTAACTCATCTGCAGGGCCTGCACAGGGTGACTTTCACCCACAGGTAATAACTCACATGGGCTACGAGACAGTAGACCTGGAACACAAGAAAGCACATAGGGAACATCAGAAACACATATGCACTGTGGCATTTTTTAACAACGCCTTTCACTCATCCAGTGAGCAAAGTAAAGTAGGCGGGACCAAGTGATATTACAGGTTTAGTTCTACTTTATGTGAGGAGAATGAGAAGTGAAGCAATTACTAATCAGATGAAGGACTTGAGTAGACTTCAATTTGCCCAATATGAAACATCTGCCTTTTTGTTGTAAGTCAAGATAGAGGAACAATAGATTCTTGGGATTTATGATTTACTGCTTTCAATGTGTCAGGATGTGAAATAAACGATTCTGCAAGAAATATCTGTGAGTAGTGAAACTGGGTTTGATTAGTGTATTAACAGCCTGTAACAGATTGTAGCTAGCCTAGCTTGCCATGTGCAGAGTAGCCTATGAATTATAATAGAAGAACCAGTTTTCACCATAGAAGAGGGCTCATAACTGGCTTATTGAATGTTTGGCACACATAAAAATAAAATAAAATAGCTGCCATGTAAACACGTTGTTAATCTCGCAAAACTGATGGGCCGCTCAGATATGTAGTGAATCAACTTCGAGATTCGTTTGTCTGGTTAATCCTTGCTACTTCTAGTTAGTCCTAGTTCAACCAGTCACCTTGAATTGCATCCACTAAGTACACATTGGTAAACTCTGGCCATGTGCTACATGGCAATCATACTCATAGCTCAAGTGCAATGAAGGTCTCAATCTGTCTTTGATATACACAGGATCTGTTTACTGCTTATCACTGGAAAGTTGTTTCAATGCCAAATGGGCCCAAGGAGAACAGAAAACCCACCATGTGGGTTATCGAAAGCAAGGATGAGACGAGATAACACTGCCTAGTGACTTTGCGCCACAAGCGTAAACACAAGTGATGTTTTTCTTGCAACAACTCCCATGTCACTAATTGATATAGATACCAATAAATAAGAGGAGAGTGTAGACATGTAGGGAGGCAGCCATCCAATAGTGTCTCCCACTCGTACTTCACACTCCCTCTTTATTAGCAAGAATCTCTGGCCCATTTGTCCTCCTCTATAGCCTCACTGTCACATCAACTCTTTCGCACTCTCTCTCCCCTTACATGGCCACATTGACCCCCTCTTAAACACTTACAACAGGACTTTACAAGTTAGCCTGCTCCTCTTATGGAGAAACAACATGGCAACAAGATGACGTATTGTATGAGCATGCCTGGTAGAGCTTAGACATATCCTCTTGAGAAGTCTCTGAGCTGTGGCCTTGAAGCTCAGCACAGAGGGTCAAGGGTTAGCATAGAACGAAGTAACTCCTTTTGTATCATACCTCCAATTAAGGGCAGAACAATATGGTCTGGAATGCTGTACTAGTTATGATAAATGTTAAACAAAACCAGCCTGTCAAATATGTATGGTCTAATATCTTTTAAAAGCTGAATTGCTGCCATGACTCACTGGGGCTTATTTATGGCAACCTCTCAGCTTTGCCTCAATGTTTATGCTACCATATAGTAAGTGTATAAACTATAAATATACTGCACAAATAATAGCAAGTGAAAAGATTTTTTTGAGATTGCTGTGGCCAAAAACGCTCGATTACGCTGCAGCTTTTTTAAAAATTCGCAATACAATTTGCAGAGTGTTTTTGTACTTTGTTTACCGGAAAACTACCTGAATTGGTGAAAATGCACAAAATTGCTTTGCACGGTCGTCCACAGCGATCTTTGTTGGTAAACGGGACCTTTTCATACTCAAGTTCGACACACATGAATCAAAGATGGCTTTGGGATGATGTCACATAATGCGTTTTAGCCTAAATCTGCAGAAAATCTTGAAGCTTGAAAAACTGCAAGCTCCTCCGAATTCTGCAGAGTTTGCTTGATTTTGCTGTAATTTCTGTGACAAAATAAAGATACAATAAGATGTACCTTTAATGATCCTCCATAGGGGAAATTCAAATTGACACAGCAGCATAAGTAGGAGGAGTAACATCAAAGAAGGAAAAGAATTTCCATAAATACCTATACAATAGAAATAATAGAAACAACAAAATAGATCTGTGTGAATGTATAATCCTGGAGGGACTGACTATATATATATATATATATATATATATATATATATATATATAAAGCTAAGCCTATTTCTAGTCATTGGGGAGATTATTCTTGTTTATTTGAAACCTTTTGCAAGCCCCTTTCCTATGGATCATGGGGCATTTACATCTGTTCTCAGCAGGCATTGCGAGACTGGAGGGGACGGTCAGGCTCAGACAGCCTGTGACTTCAAAAGTGGCATGACATCCTGAAGAAACAAGTCACAGCAAGAGAAACAGCAGTCTTTGGCTTCTCCACTGGAGCACAGCAGCCCACAATCAGAATCAGGCTGAATTAACATAAAAGATCACGCATAACCAAACAAGCAAAAAGAGACCGAGGAGTTCTGGACTATGATGCTTGGATGATGACTAATGTTTTTGTTTTGAACGTAAATGAGTAGCACATTGTTCACATTACAACAATTAGGCTGCATACTTGTCCTGATCTCTGGAGCCTGGCCTCGCTCACGGGGGAAAGCGGTGTCATTATTTTTTTTTCTTTTGTAGCTCGTGTACAATGAGTACGGTGTAAATATGAATAGCTATCGCTGCCAAAACGTAGGTCAAGATTCTCACAGGATAAACTTCTCCTATGTAAAACTGGGAATGATAAAAGCCGACACTGTATGACTGACTGATTGATTGCAGCTCAGTCATTTGGATTGGTACCCATGAACAAAAGGTAGTAGCATCACTAGGAAAAGTTCTTAGCTAGCTAGTTTTCCTAAATAGGTTTTCTGGTAGCAAAGTGGTTATGTTGCTACTTTTAAATGAATTAGCTCGTACATAGTAATCTTTAAACAAGTATATCTAATTTTCATCATGTACATATACAGTAGAGTATATTGCTCACTGAAGTTATGTGGCTGATAACTACATTTAGCGAACAACATTTTTTGAATAGTTAGCCCAGCATTGAATATTACATGTTATTTTTGTCCATATATTTTTGCCAATATTAGTGGAGAGCACTGTATATTACCTATATTTTTGTACAATTGCAATTACTGACATTATTTGCTATTTTTATGGTTACTCCTTATAACTTCATTACTCATTACTCCTTCTAACTCCATTACTCATTACTCCTTCTAACTCCATATAACTTTTGAATATTTTTCAGGATGCTAAAACGTTGTGCTCTAATATACACACACTCTGACCAGACATAAGTTTGATTGTACAGATATGCCAAAGATGAAACTGCTGAATAAGGAAAGTGTGTGTGAAATGTGAAATCTGCAGACCAGATTTGACTGTACAGGACTTTGATGAATAAGGGCCATTGTGTGTGCACAAATGTTTGTGCATGCCAATTTAATCTTAATGCATCAACTATTTTTACTGCACGCAAGTCACAAGGGAGATCCATGCGAAATTGCTGAACAAGCTGCTTTCCCTCCTTCTCCTGCTCGGGAAAAAACAGATAAGAAAAACGTGACCGAACGGTGATGACCTTTTGGACAACAGTGCTGATCCCTTCAGTACAAACGTCTCACTTAAACGCTCTTGCCTCACACACACACACACACACACACACACACACACACGTAAGCAGTTTTGTTTTCGTTTAGGTCATCTCTCCTGGCTGAGTGTTCCTACATGTCAGTGCCTCTCCACCCATGACACACCAAGCTGCTCGCAGTCAGGGTCCGGCCGCAATATACACCACTGCAACACCCATCAGAGGAACATATGGAAATCATTAGAGAGAGAGAGTGTGTGTGTGCATGGCTCAGGCTTAGGCACATTCAATGCCTTGTGACTAACAAGATACATGTGCCCTTTGCTGTGTGATCTGAATCAGGATAGAGCCATGGTTTCCTCTCTATGTATACTGGGATGACCAAATTGTTTGCAACAAGAGCTCAGAAAGCCTTTTCAACCTGACGTTTTTTCCCTTTCAGCATGTTCGCTCACTCGTACAGAGCCGAGATCCAGCCCTTAACACAAACAAACTCTCAGATGTTTGACCACCAATGGCCATTTTGGACAAAATATCAAGCTAAAGGATTGCAGGCTTTAAGCTTGACACAAACCGCATGACTTTAGAAAATGGAACGCATCTTACATAAACTGTGTCTGGATAGTATAGTGAACAACATGATAGAGAAGATCCAGTTACAGTGCTGAGTTGCAGTAGAAAGCTAGCTAGCCAAGTTATGTAGGTCATGCTTAGGTAATACAGTGCTATGCTTTCAAGTTATTTAACGTGGTATAACTATCCGGTTAGATAGCTAATTAGCTATTTATGTTTAGCTATCAGGTAACTATCAGGTTCGTTAGCTATTTAGGTTTAGCTACTCCAATGACTTGGCTAGACAGTTAGCCAAATTTGATGCTTTATTTCAGGACGCTACTAATAAGATTCTCATTAATGTGTAGCTAACGTACTTCAACAGAAGCTTCTTGTTGCAGTACTAGCTAGCTTATTTAATAGCAAACGAACACAAGCTACTCTGCTGAAAATAAAAAAAAATAAAAAAACAACAGAAGCCATCACAGAAATTCTAATGATTTCCACTACAAATACCATTACAAACCATCAGCCAACCATTACAATTATCGGTCCTTAATGGTATCCACTATGCATAACATGCCACCAATGGAAGGAAACAAATTACCAGTAGAGATTAACACATGGATCATTACAGATTACATTCAAACCAATACAATTCCCATTCTAACCAATAAAACCATTACAAATGCTGTGAGGGTTTCTATTGTAGTTTTTTTTTCATCAGAGTAGTAAGCTTTGGAGAACAGTTAACTTTTTTTTTCCATGTGAGCTGTGTGACGGCTGTGTAAGTAATGAAGGTAACCATGTAAGAGATTAGAGCTGCAACAACTAATCGATAAAATCGCGTGCGACACGGGGTACATTTATTCATTACGTTACTTCTATTCAGAAAACACGCCTCGGACAGTAAATACTAAAGTTGTGTCCCAGATGAAGTACTACATACTTACACTATGCATTATATACTCTACCGTCTATTGTATGAATTTTAGAATGGTAATATCATCTCAAATGAAACACGAGCGGGGTTTTTTTACTAACCGCAAGTATAAGCCGTTTCCTAGTCAGTGGCACATGACATATACGCACGTAATGCGACGCAGCTAGCTTTAGCCTAATATCCAGAGACACCGACAATGACTTTCTTCAGTTTACGGTTTAAGTCAGTGATACCTTTTATAAAAAGTTATGCATAAATACTATTATATAATATACTGTATACATTTATACAACTTATACATAGCATTATTGTTTATGGATGCACAAAAAGCACAGAATTAAACTACAGTCCTAAATGAATAATATATTCTGGTGTGTGTGTGTGTGTGTGTGTGTGTGTGTGTGTGTGTGTGTGTGTGTGTGTGTGTGTGTGTGTGTATTGGGTTCTTTTCAGTCTTATATAATTGGACAAACAGTCTGAAGTTTACTCAGTTTGTGGATTATATTTTAAATAAATGGAAAAAATGGAACTGAAAGTTTTCCCTCCTCGTCCAATTAATTGATCAACTGAAATAAATCGGCCAAATAATCGATTATGAAAATAATCATTAGTTGCAGAACTATAAGAGATTTAACAATATTTATTACATTAGAGGAACTAACTTGGCACAGAAAATGCCTGGACACAAAATATTATAAACTGAATTGTGTTTGCGCTTATATTCCATAAATTCATCTTTTTTCCTATTGCCTCTGTTTGGTGTCTGACAATCACTGACAAGACTCATTCTATTTGCTAGATCAAGGTCTATTTGTTTACCCTCCCATATCACTGGATCACTGCGAACTTAAATATGCACTTGTGTAATAATCTCGAAAAATGTTCCGCTAATGAACAAGTAAAGCTCTTCAGTCACATTATCTTACTGCTGTCTGACCTTTTAAGTGATCTGTATGACCTTCCTAAACTTTTCATGTGTGCAGCATCACCTGTCCTTCTTCTTCTTCCTTAATGAGTTTACAGTCTGATCTCACTTTAACATGTCAGCATGTGGCTCTCTTTTTCCTTCACTGTCACAATGTGTCTTACTATCCTTGTGAGACCCGTCCATTGAAATAATTATTAATGCAGCTACACCTCTCCCTAACTGTAACATCAGTAACAAGAAGGGAACATTTTCGCTCTCACACAGTTATTTTCACTTGTACCTAAATTTGAATAAGTGGTTTCCTGTCTTTCTCTTTATCTCTTTATCTATCTTTCTCTGTATTTCTCTCCATTGCTGGCTGTGATAGAGGAAGTGTGGTAAAGAAAGGGAAAGTGTGTGGCTGAGAGAGCTCAGAGACACAAAGAGAGCGCTCGGAGACACAGAGAGAGCGCTCAGAGACAAAGAGAGAGCTCAGAGACACAGAGAGAGCTCAGAGACACAGAGAGAGCTCAGAGACACAGAGAGAGCTCAGAGACACAGAGAGCGCTCAGAGACACAGAGAGAGTGCTCAGAGACAGAGAGAGTGCTCAGAGACAGAGAGAGCGCTCAGAGACACAGAGAGAGCTCAGAGAGAGAGCTCAGCGAGAGCGCTCAGAGACACAGAGAGAGCTCAGAGAGAGCGCTCAGAGAGAGCGCTCAGAGAGAGCGCTCAGAGACACAGAGAGAGTGCTCAGAGACAGAGAGAGCGCTCAGAGACACAGAGAGCGCTCAGAGACACAGAGAGCGCTCAGAGACACATAGAGCGCTCAGAGACACATAGAGCACTCAGACACAGAGAGCGCTCAGAGACACAGAGAGAGCGCTCAGAGACAGAGAGAGTGCTCAGAGACAGAGAGAGAGCTCAGAGAGAGCGCTCAGAGAGAGAGCTCAGAGAGAGAGCTCAGAGAGAGAGCTCAGAGAGAGCGCTCAGAGACACAGAGCGAGCGCTCAGACACAGAGAGAGAGCTCAGAGACACAGAGCGAGCGCTCTGAGACACAGAGAGAGCGCTCTGAGACACAGTGAGAGAGCTCAGAGACACAGAGAGAGAGCTCAGAGACACAGAGAGCTCAGAGACAGTGTTTCACTCCCTCTCTCTCTTTCTTTCCCTCCCCTCTCTCTCTCTCTTTCCCTCCCTCTCTCACTCTCTCTTTCCCTCCCTCTCACTCTCTCTTCCCCTCCCTCTCACTCTCTCTTTCCCTCCCTCTCTCACTCTCTTTTTCCCTCCCACTCTCACTCTCTCTTTCCCTCCCTCTCTCACTCTCTCTTTCCCTCCCTCTCACTCTCTCTTTCCCTCCCCCCATGCTCTCTCCCTCGCTCTCCTTCACTCCCTCTCTCTCTCCCTACCTCTCTCTCTGAAATCCCTCAAACAGACTTTTCCTCTGCTCACTGGAAATGGGAACAACACAAGCACCAGCCAGAGGAGGGGGAAAAAAGAATGTAGAAGACCGCCAAAAGATTACAGCGCTTATTGGGCAGAGTTTCTTTATTTAACTGCCTAAAGCAAAAAAAAAAAAAAACGCTCCACGGACAATAAAGTGGCTTAGACAAAAGAATACAGACATTTTTATTACAGTAAAAGAAGGAAGCCAGGCATTTGGTTTATAAGCCTCAACCTAAAATGGAAATGAAATCAGGAGCTAATAGACAGAGAGGACTCATAAAGTGCAGAGCACAATATCGTAGCATGCAGCAAGAAAGACGGCGAAATTGAGATTACATTAAATTAAATTGAGATTAATCGCTGAGATTACATTTCCCTCTTTCATATTGTTGAGTAAAATGCATCGAGTGAATGTTAGATGAAAGCGTCAAGACAAAATCTAGCAGGATAGAGAAGCAGCACACAGAGCTATACTAAATAAATGACTTCACGATGGTATTTTATTCATTTTACTATCTTGTCAAACAAATGGAATGTTTCTCGTAGTACATCTGGAAAAACGATGAGTGTCGTTCTCTTTCTCCCCATATTTCACTCCCTCTCGTTTCCTCTCTTTCACTCCCTCTCTCTTTCATGCTCTCTCTCCCTCTCTCTGTTCCCTCCTTCAGCACACAGAGGACACACTGGTCCTGCATGGCCGAGCAGATTGCCACTTGCCCCACAAGAGATCTGCATGCCTTAAAACAAGCATCTTACAGAATGTATTGACGCACTCCTGCACTCACTCACGCACACCAAGGTGTAGATTTGAAAAATAATCGGAGGGAGCAGGGGGTAGAGGATGGTTGGGTGTTAGTAGATCACGTTACAGTGTGTGGTAAAGTTTTTAGACAGAAGAAAGTGTGCCACTGCAACCCACTTGCACCTGTTTCAGAGATGCTGAACAACAAACCAAAACCACAAAAGCAGCGTACACACACACACACACACACACACACTTATACAGTATACGGTAACCTTCGATTTCCTTGCATTATATAAGCAGTTCATGCCGAAAACCAAGAACTGAATGGCATGGCATTGAAAATAATTCCCCCATTCTCATCAACCTATCTCTGTGAGGCTGGTTTCACAGTGCTTGTGTACCTGAAGAACAAGTATAGAGCCAGACTCATGGTTGAAGATAGTTTGGAATCTTTTCCTCAGACCACCTCGCATCCTCTATCCACGCCCAAGCATCCCACTGTGTGACAATTCAGGAGATGTTTTCCAAATAATAAATAAACAGTAATATACAATATCAAAATATTATCCATCCATTATATATTTGGTGTGCCATTAAAACTGCATCAAGCTTTCCAAGTTGTTTCTGAGGCATCCTATTGATACAGTCGGTACTCACTACATAGGTATAATGCAGCTTATGATTAATATAATTTCACTCAAGGTTCAGACACACAAAAAGAGTGCCCAAAAGGATCTGCCAAGTGTATGTGTGTGCGCGCATGTGTGTGCATGCACATGTGTGTATATTTATTGTCCTCTTGAGAACATTCAGAGGGAGGCTCACTAACATACAATTTTCCGCTGGACATGTCTGCGTATGAATGTGTTTGTGTGTGTGTGTGTGTGTGTGTATGTGTGTGTACACAAGTGTGTAGGTGTGCATATATGTGCAGAAATGTGTAAACTCCCACATTAGACAAGGAATTAGCCGTGTGAAACAAATGCCACTTTTCCATCAAATTCAAATTCCCCATAATCCTCCACACTGTCATTACTCATACCACCAAGCAAGCCATGCCATACCCAAGTACCCGTGCTGAATTTGGTTATCCTATTTGCTCAGGTACCACATGAGCCGAGCAAGAACAAAAGTGTGGAGTTAAAAAATAGTGCAAACCAGAGTTTCAAGCAAGATTCCCAGTCATTACGAGGGAAATAAAACAAACACTGCCCATAAACTCTGTGTTCCATCATGACAACTTACCTGTGCACAAAGCAAGCTCCATGAAGACATGGTGTCCCAAAGTTGTTCTTGAAGACCTCAGGTAGCCTGTAGTTGTAGTCCTAACCTCAACCCCACTGAACACCTTTGGGATGAACTGGAATGTGGACAACACACCAGGCCTCATCACCTAACATCAGTACCTAATCTCCCTAATGTTCACTGAACTCACTATAGCTGAATGGGAGCAAATCCCTACAGCCATGCTTACAAAGCCGGTGGAAAGCTTTCCCAGAAGAGTGGTGGTTATTATAACAGTAAAGACTAAACTAAATCTGGAATGGGATGTTCAGCAATCTCATATGAGTGTTATGGTCAGGTGTCCACATACTTTTAGCCATATAGTGTACATCAATGCATTTCTTTGAAGTACACCAACATGAACTCATGTGGTCACCCACTTGGTCACATCAAACCAAAGCCATTCAGTACAGAGATGCAAACTGGACACCTTATGGAATTAGTCAGAGCAAGCAAAATATGAATAAAATTTGCAAAGAAGAACAAATATATATATATATATATATATATATATATATATATATATATATATATATATATATATATATATAGTAATTGTAAACAAAAATAGCAAAGTCACACATTCTGTATAAATAATTTCATTCAAACACAGTAAGTACTATATTTTGCTTGGCTCTGCATTTGGACACATGCCAAGAGTTGGGCACAGGAAATGTCGTCACTTGCCAAATGCCAATGACGAGCACATCTGATATTCCCACAATCCCACAGAGCTGTTTCCGAAGGGAAACAAACAGACCCTTCAACTCCTTAAAGACACAAACACACACGCGCACACACCCACACACACACACGTGTTTGTTACGTTCCCAAAATCCCTGTACGTCAGCTTCAGGGTTTCCTCTTCAACTCAAACCAGGCTGAAACAACATAAGATTGACCCACTTTCTCCTCATATTATACACATGAATAACCAGTGCATGTGACCTGTGTAGATCCCTAAACGTTTAATAATGCTGAACGCTGCAGAAAAGCTGAATTTTTGTTCTTACGATAAGTTGGATTGGGCTGGATAGCAGCATCTGGGTAAGGAGGGGCAGGAAAACAGGGTCACTGCACTGCTCCCGGATGGGCATTTCTATCCACATAAACCAGGAGGAAGTTAAAGCATGAGCGATTAGATCAATCCTGCATGCTTGCTCACGGTATTATATGCTAACATTTCCCATGCTCCACCAAGCCCCTTACAACACACAATATTCCACATAATCTGTCTCGAAGGATCCTCTGTGTAATGAATGAGAGTGATGGGCAGGTGGCTTGTATGTACTTGTTGCATGTCTATTTCATTTATCATTGTCATTCCAAGTAGGGGTGAAAACAAGCTGGCAGGGAGACAAAGGGCAAAGGGTAAAAAATATGACTGGCATCGTCAATCAAATATGCTCATTAGCGTATTCGGCCACACCTGAACAGTAATTACACCAGGAAAGTCTGATCAGGAAGTTTAGCTGTTACCGGAACAGCATTTTTTAAATCGTATTTCTGTATTACTTTTTATTGTTTTACCTAAAACACTGTGGGATGTTTAACATAAAGCTAAGCTTTGGTGCCATGCAAATATGAATAGTTTATACAATTCATGACACATGGAGTTTTATAGCAACCAAAATTTTTATTTGTATGATTTGTACGTCTAGATGTGTGCAAACACATCATACCTTTTTTATGGAGGTATGGGGCCCTTGGCGTACGCTCTTTAAAAAAAAATAATAATAATTAAAACCACTGGGTTAAAAACAACCCAAATTTGGTTATTTTTGGGCCAGTGGCTCGGTAAATGTAGGACAGCAAACATTTTTGGCTAAACTAACCCATCAAGTTGGGTTGTTAATTTTAACCCAGCCAATGGGTTGTTTTTCAACCCACAATGGTTTAATTTTCACAAAAACGCTGGGGTTAATTGGATTTCATAAATGGGTTAATATTTTCAGAAAATGTCAAATACAGCACATTATAAACAGATATGTCAACATGGAATCTCCTTTATACATGAGAAGGTGTTCAGAAATGTATTGCTAGAGCTTCTAAAGTGGTGTTTATATATAGACTTTGAAGTAAATGACTCAAATAAGTCATTTTATGACAAAAAGGTCACATTTTGATAAAATGAGACGTTTAAAACATCAAAAAAAAACTGAGTAACCAACTTGTGATCCAGTGAACATTACAAAACATTAAGCTAAAGCTAATGAAGATAGACAGTATACAGACAGTTTAAAGACAGTTTACATTTAATGTCATGTAAACTAGACTGTTATAACACATTTATTTTCTTTTTCTAGTGTACACTAATGGATTCATGAATAAATATATTGATACGTACCTTGTTTCTCCAAAATAAATCTAAGTCTGCCCATGTGAAAAACGTTACCTCCACCTGAGGCGAATTCAAACAGTCTGCACGGAGTTAATTTAACCCAAGAAGCTGGGCTGAGGTGTCGGGTGGGGGACGGGGTGCATTGATTCAACTGTCAGCATATGGAGAACTTTCCTCAAGTAAATATTGACAAAACTTTTCAACTTAAGTCGACATCTCTGAATATGGCCCATAAAGAGAAAGTTCAGACTATTTCTCTTTGAGCGAAATAGTTTCATCAGGAAATCAACAATGGGCTGTAAAACTGTCAGCACTGAAAGAGAAGCCAGGGACAGGAGGACATGAGAATGAGATGACAGAGAGGAAAAGGGGACAGATGGATAGAATAAAAGAGAAGTAGTCAATCCTACACTCCACCGAGGAGAAAATCGTAAAGGGACCCATCAAAGGGTGAAAACAGGCAGATGCTGTGCTTCTTGAACACAAAGCCAGACAACATCCCAAACCCCTGCGAAAAGGTTCCCTCACACTAAAACACCTGCATTCCAAATGTTTTTATAGTTAACAACCCATCACTGAAATGAAATTCTGAAATGAAATTGATTTCTATCCTGTTTATTTAGCCTCATATCTGAGGCACTGGAATCAAAATGACCTCTAGCTAGCATTTTAAGTATTTTGCACATAGAAATTTGAAATAATTAATATGTGTGGTCATGTGTTTCTAAAGGCCACAAATGAAGCAATATTTAGCAGGGTGTCTGGACTAACTGAGGCTTTTATGTACACACTTTTTTTTCGAAACAGTGTTAGAAAGATCCCCCTCCGTTGTGTAACAGAAACCTTAAAGTTTCTACATAGAAAATTACAATATGGTAATAAAATATCGTTTTAACCTAGAAGCATTTTAGGAGACTAACAGACTAAGAAACCCTCAAAGAACCACTGAAGACCTTTTTTTTCTGTGCACGTGCTGCCTCTGTTTATAAGCCTGAAGCTAGGCTCATTTTAAACTAGAAACACTAACCATACTTCTTTGGCACCATTGAGGAACAACCTGTGATACAATCAGTGTGGATTTTAGGAATAGAATCACAACTTTGTCCTTTTTCAGAAATACTGTGGGGTCCAAAATTGAAAATGCTTCTACAACAATTTGCATTACAAATTAAATTACAACAACAACTTGAGACAAAAGTAAAATCTTAGAGTTTTTTAGTATTTGGTACATCCCTTTTCTGCTTCAATAACAGTGTTCACTTGAGCTGGCATGGACTCCAGAAGTTTGCGTAAAACCTTATGATCCATTTTAGATCAAATTCATCAAGTGTCGTCTGAACACATGCTTCAATAGAAGAGACAGATTAGACATGAGGAAAATCTGACCTTTTGTACAAAGCAGGTAACATGATCAAGATCACACCTTGGCATTGCATTTAAATAGGGACCTAGAAATAAAGGAGAATCTTGAATATTATATGATACATTTACATTCTTTGTTTCAGATATTTAAAAATTCTAAAACGTTCTGTTTATATCCAATTTTAAATGAAAAAAAAAAAATCATCCACCTATTCAATGTGGTCTTTTGGATCTCATTTTACATACACAAGAAGCCCCATAAATTGTTCTAATCCCTGACTTTAAAAGCCCACTGCTGAAATGTTACATTTTTCCATTCTTACCCTGTTTTTCCACCACTGTTGTCAAGTTGTCTTTGTTGCCGGGAAGATGCTACTGAGATCTGACTCAATTCAAAGCCACTCAATTCTGAGCTGGTTTAAGATTTGCTAGGGATCTCATTTATTTAGCAGTTTTGCCAGTCTGTAGTACAGTTCAGAGTTTGAGAGCTGCAACATATTGCAAATAGCCTGAAAGCTGTTCTCAGCCTTCCATTTATTCTAACTAGGTTTTGAATTCTTGTATGGAGTGACACTATATGACATTCTGAGGAATAAAGTATTCCAGCTTGAAGCTCAATGTTAGTACTGATTTCAGCTTCGTGGCATACTTTAGTCCATTTTTATAAACAGAAGTGTCATACAGAGTCTGCATTCCAAATGTGTCATAAAAAAAAATAATAATAATCATATGCAAGTCTGCTTGAGATTCTGAAAAACTCAACACTCTTTGTGGTAAGACATGCAATTCAGAGAGTTCAGTGGGCGGCTGAGGCTCAGGTGGTAGAGCGGGTTGTCCACTAATCGTAGGGTTGGCGGTTCGATTCCCGGCCCACGTGACTCCACATACCGAGGTGTCCTTGGGCAAGACAGTGAGCCCCAAGTTGCTCTCGATGGCAGGTTAGAGCTCCTGATGGCAGGTTAGAGACTTGCATGTTTGAATGGGTGAATGAGAAACAGTGTAAAGTGCTTTGGGAAAAAGTCCAGGTGCTCAGTGGCTACTCATTACCTCCATCAGGTGTGTTGTGTCAGTATAGGGTTAAGCAAATGGGTCAGTGACCACTGGAACACAACAATGTCCAACTCATGGTAAACTCAGCAGGGAAGCTTGATCACGTAATAACACAATTTTTGCACATAAGGGTGAAATTACAACCAGAGGCACAAGCCTTTGTTCCAGGTCCAAGCACTTTACCAGGTGTGCATAGCTGTAAATCTGAGCTTCTGTGCAAGTTCAGGGACAAGCAGGCCACTGAGTTAGAGTTCAGACAGAGGAGCACATGTGGCCAAGGACATATCTATTGTGCAGTGTGTGTTTGATCAAGAGGAGGAGAATACACACTCATCAGTTAAGAGTAAATGAGGAGTGATTGCAGGAAGATCAGTATTGAGATTTTTGCTTTTTCCTTTTTGTGTCTCAAATTGCATATTTTACAAACTTGTAGTGCTGGAAATGTGTTTATATTGGGAATGCAACTTAAAACGACCTAATCTGTCATTTCTTTTTTAAATGAATCTTATGTTTGATTTGAGATGCAAAATCCCAGGTGTGATAGTATGTGGTGTATCTATCGTTCAAAGATACAGTGCACTGTGCACAATTTAAAGCTCTCCCATATAGTCACATTCTTAGAATTATTTTTTTTTTTTTATCTTGCTCTCTCTTTCCATTGCTCCTTCATCTACAGTGCTTACGGTAGATATAAATCAGTGGTGTTTGAAGTGAGGGATGACACAGTTTCTCCCAGGGGCGTAGAGAATGAGGGAAGGAAGGAAGAGGAGTCTCTCAGTCAGCACATGGGCAGACAGCTGCTGAACTCAGACCAGCACACGCGCATGGATGACCGACTTTACAGCCTGACATAGATTTAGACACTACAACAAGGGTCGGACACGTGTACACACACACACATATATATATTACACACACACATATATATATATATACATACATACATACATATATATATATATATATATATATATATATATATATATAACCCCACTAATTATATAAATTACTCCATTTCCCTTCACATATATACACTTAAACAGTGCTCATTTATGATTGGCAGGCAGGCATCCATTATGTTATTTCATAGGGACGTCTCTGATATCAATCAAACATTTTAACACGGTAATAAACCAATGCCCCCGATAGTCGTTTAACCATGTTGGAAACGTAACCAGAACAACAACACGCCAGTTTCTGAGCTGTATGTAACAGAAAAACAACTTAAAACTGTAATTAAACAGACTTCTAAATAAACAAAGCATCTTCTCCAAACAACAAGCTTACTTCAGGACCAGACATGAAGCAGTGAGCCAGCCTGTGAGTGCGAGTCAGTCTCTGTCATACACAACATGAGAACATGTGCACAGTGCACCTGAATAAACTCTTGGCAGCTCTTGTCTGTGTCACATAAACAGAGCAAGAGAGTCCAGTATCAGAATAAACAGCAATGAAGCCTGCGGCTGTTTGAAGAGCCATTCCTCTTACTTCTGCCTCGACTTCTCTTGGCACATAAACAATGACGTCATGCTTGTCAGAGAGTAGAGCGTCACAACGTTCTCTCTGCAGAGACACACTGAGCATTCCAGGTAACAGAAAGGACTCTGGCAGATAGTGAGAGAGTGGTTAACAGCTCGTTCACCAAGACTGATAGGGACAGAGGCCACTCTTTATTCACTAAGACTGAGACAGGCACAGAGACCATGCTACATCCACGAGACCATGCTACATCCATATTAGTCTGGATAAATCTAAATACGCATCTTCTTCTCCATGTTTTGATCTTCTGTCCACACCAAGATGATGTTTCGGAAACGCTCTCCCAAGTGGATACGTCTGAAAACAGCGTTTTCGTATTGTAGTGTGGACTGACAAAATGGAGATATTCCATAACGATGACATATTTTAAGTCATGTGACCTATTCAACTCAAAAAAAAAGATGGTGGATGATGTAGTGCAGTTGTTGTGCCTGCTATCTAGTTTCCCCTATAAACCAGACAGACATGACAGAATTTGAGTCATCGTCAAATACGACTGTTATTTTGTACAACCTTCCGATTGCATTTTTAAATAAACACCTGACAGAAATGACGCAGGACAAATCTTCTTACATTTTTACGCATGCGCAGTATAGGGAAGTACAGAAAGTGTTTTCAGACTTTTGTGTGAGGACAAGCAATTTTTGGAAAACATTTGAACACGCCAGTGTAGACAGAGAGCGTTTTAATACGAAAATGCAGTTTTCAGATCTATCCGGATTAGTGGGGACTATGTAGCCACGTGTGTGTGCGTGTGTGTGCGTGTGTGGTGTGTGTGTGTGTGTGTGTGTGTGTGTGCGAAAGTAAAAAAAATCAAAAAGAGCACTGTGAAGTGAAGAGCATTGTGTAGTGAGGCCTTTTATATGTTCCCATATACACCAGACAGACATGAAGGCATTTGAATTATGTCAGAAAGCGGCCTGTTCCTCTGTGAGACAGAAAGACAGAATGAGTGACTGTGAAAGAGACAGAGAAGGGGAGTGTGAGACATGCAGTATGTAGGAGGCGATTATAGTAGGAACCCTAAAAAGCCAAAAGAGCCCATTGTGAACACCGTATATTGGCTTTTGTGGGTGCCATTGACATCATGTCAGAGGCCACTTAAAAGTCAGACCTCTTCCTTGTTCAATGCAAAAGATTCTGGGGAGAAGCCTGGAGGCCAAAAGCATAAAGCAAAAAGGAAAAAGAAAAAAAAGCCAGCAAGAGGCACATGATAAATAAATTGGCCTCTGTTTAAAGACCTTCAATCTACTAAATGTGCCTTTCAATAACCTTCCAGAAAGTGTGGCCTCTGTGGCTGTCATTTTCAGTTAGGGAGTCTTGTCTGTTAGTCTAAGTGATGGACAGGGTGTGGTCTCTTTGTCAGTCTCAATAAAGAAGGTGTGGCCTCTGTGCTTAAAATCAAAAACAATCTACAATACTGAATTGTCAGCTGCGTCTTTCCTACATCATGTATCATGATGCACATCTCACTACCTCGGAAAGAAAGAGCAAGTATCCTAATAAAACACAATAAAAAGATATAGTGTGACAAATAGATTGATGCGTGCACATGAAAGACTGAGCGATACACTCGAAAAGTGATTGAAGTTATGTATTGCACAAGAATGCAGCATTTACTCCACTTTTGGGAAAAAAATTCTGCAAGCCTTTCCATCCATGAGATGAAACTCTGTCTAGGGGTGGAGGAGCAGAGAGAGGACGAGTAGAAGAGGATTATGGACACTCAAAAGGAGTCACAACCTGGACAACTTCCATTGTGTAAATTAGCCCATGGGACTCTCACTCACTCTCTCACTCTCTCACTCTCATATCTCGGAATGAAAGACTGAATAGTGAAGGCAACAGCAAGGGAAAAGCGTTCCCTTACAAAGCTCAACAGTTATGGAACAGTTTTCCTATTAGTGTTCAGGACTCAGACACAGTCTCAGTGTCCAAACTGAAAACATATTTGTTTAGTCAAGTCTTTTGTGAATAGTTGTTTTTCTAAGGTAAAGGAGCATATCTAGAGGGCATAGAGTGTTGTGGTGAACTGGGATGACTGGATGCTGTCGCCACCTCACTTCCACACGTTCACCCAGGTTTGCTGATGGTGGAGTGGCTGGCCACCTTATGTCCCAGGGCACCTTCATGTCTGTGCTACCTACAAGCTCTCTCTTTTAGTCATGCCATCAAAGCTAGTCTTGCCAGAGTCCCTGTTTGCACTCACGCAAAGTACTTTGTCCTTAACCATTACAGGACAATAAGCATACCCAATAATCTTTCTCTCCCTCTGTCAAGCCACACACAACCCCTTCTGCTCTCCAGACCTGCCTGGTCTATCCTGATGCCCTACTTGTGGTTGGAGTTCTCATCAACTGGAAGTTACATGCTGCTTATCATGATGGTTCCACATGGTGCAGTCTCAAGATCATTGAGATTACTGAGGATGGTACCACTTAAAAACCATAAAGATGGCCTTGGACCTCAATTCATATGAACAGTTATGCTGTGATGGCTAGGATTACAATTGCTATGATAGCTTTAGGACTGTAGCTTTAGGACCATGTAGCTTTAGCACATTTGTAGAAGGGATTTATTTATAATTACACTATCCATTGTTACCCAGATGAGGATGGGTTCCCTTTTGAGTTTCTTCCTTATAGCGTCTCAGGGAGTTTTTCCTTGCCACAATCGACTCTAGCTGAACTCATTATGGATAAATTCATACATTTAAAATCTATACCCTGAATTTATGTATTTCTGTAAAGCTGCTTTACAGGAACAAAGTAAGTGGTACCGAAACAAACTGGAGGGAGCGTAGTGGGTCTGAAATGCCTCCGCTACTCAGACTCATGCAAATGTGTTCTATATTCTCTGTATTTGGCAAAGGCTGCATGCTACCCAGACCTCAACACTCGTGTGCTGTGTTTTTCTTTTTCCTATTTCTCTAAACCAAGTGAAAGACAAAATGGAAAGAGCAGGATCAGACCAGCTGTGTTCGATTAGGGGCCTCATGCATGATAACCATACACACACTTATGAGCACAGAAGAGACAGAGGGGCAGGAGGAGAGAGAGAGAGAGAGCTCTGCTGGTTAACAACATATAAGTGATATCTTTCCTTACATACACTTTCGTGTGTGTGTGTGTGTGTGTGAGAGAGAGAGAGAGAAATTTCATGCAGTAGCATGCATGCATGTAGGGTGAGAGAGAGAGAGCAAGAAACAGAGAGACAATCCCTCTGACAGACGTGTTGAGATTGTCTGTCATGGTGTAAAAGGCAGTCAGTTGTAACTAAAGCAGTGTGGACTGGTTGCTATATAAACATCCCAACGTATCTCGCCGCAGAGGAGTCTGGTTAATGAACAACTGGCAACATCTGCTTTAGAAAGGAGGGAATGCTTTCTCCAACTAGTGTCTCTTCTCTCTGTCTCTCTCTCTCTTGCGGTCTCTCATTCACTTACTCCTGTCCCCTCCTTTTATCTCTGCCTTGCTCACTGTTCTTATCTTTCTTTCTCTCCCTCCTTTCCATTTTTATTTCTTATACTCCAGCTTTCTCCTTCACACACTTTTCCCCTCTTTCAGTCCCCACTGAAAGTCTTTATCCCATCTTTCCCAGTGTTAACCTTCACGCTCACCCCATCTCTCCCTTCATTTTCTTTCCCCCTTTTGCCTCCTGTCCCACTCATGCGTTTACTCCCTTTGCGCTCTGCTCCCTTTCCCTTCGTGTCCCCCTTGCTTTGCTCTCTCTCGCATAGTGTGTGTGTGTGTGTGTGTGTTGGAATATTGTGGCCTGGACCATCTCCCCTCTACTCCACTGCCATGGCTCACATTACTGGTTGCGCAACAGTCTCTGGCAGCGCACACATTTTGGCTCATGTAATAACACACACACACACACACACACACACACACACACAGATAATTTGCACTCAATTACCATATATTGAACCGGCTTTCATACAACTTTTTACACTCTGGCAGGTAGTCTGAGATGGAAAGATGGAGGGAATTTTTAAATGCAACATAAAAGCGCAATGTTGTTAAACCTATTGGGTTTTTTGTTCAGACTGCCAGACTAAACAAACACAGTTCGCTTTCGCAACCACGGCTGGATTTGCTCAGTGTTTGGAGTCTGTTGTCTCGACAACACGTTTTTTTCCCGGCCAGATAGGCCATTGCTACATACTAATCGTCAAAACCTGTTAACCCATTCAGACCAATCCTACAGCAATCTCAGCTCATGCTATGTGTTTTGATTTAAATAATGGGCTTCATCATGCTGACATTCAATAAAAACATTTGCTTTTATACATCAGTGTCAGAACAGCAACCATTTCAATATAGTCCAATCTTCATCTGCCATTTCTGTTAGTAGTGTATGGAGACACATTTGTTTTGGACAATTTTTAATATTCTGGCTCAGGTACAAATGTAGAAGTAAGGGCCAAAGCTTTTCCCAGAAAGCCTGGGTCTGAGACACGAATACACAATGCACAATTCACCATGCACACACACACACACACATTCACACACTTATTTCACACCTAGGGATCATTTAGAGCGGCCAGTACACTTGCTGGCATGTTTTTAGGAGGTGGGAGGAAACCAAAGAACTCAGAGGAAATTCACATGGACACGGGAAGAAAAAGCAGAGAAACACAGCACAGACAGTAACCCGAGCTCATGATCAAACTGGTGTGAGGCAGCAACGCTACCTGCTGTACCAACATGCTGCCTTGACATTGTGAGAAGTAGTTTTTTGTGAGTGTTGTATCTCCATCCATCCATATTCTGTGCCGCTTATCCTACACAGGGTTGTGGGGGAGCCTGAAGCCTATCCCAGGGAACTCGGGGCACAAGGCTGGGGAATCCTGGACAAGGTTCTGGCCCATCGCAGGGCAAAACTGCACACACATTCACACACTATGATTTGGAATTTGGAAATGCCAATCAGTGCATGTTTTTGGACTAGGGGAGGAAACCGGGGTACCCAGAGGAAACTCCCAAGCATAGGGAGAACATGTACACATCGCGCACACAGGGCGGAGGTGGGAATCAAACCCCAAACCCCAAAACACTCACACTAGGTGTAAAAGAGATCACATATGATATGGATGAACTGTTGTGTCCTGTGCATCAGTCATCATCTGATTTCTTTGTTTACCTCATCCAAGCTCACTGGCAAATCCTGGCGGCAAATTCCCCTATACTGGCATTGAGGGATGGTAAAATAGATGGAGTGATGACAGTGGAGAAAGAGGCCAGGCCTCACAGCATGCTCAGCGTCAACTGCCCGAGTAGTTATTGGCAGTTGACACAATCCAACACCTGGCTCAAATCCCAGTGCATTCTCCATTTCAGCACTTAAACCTGAGCACCTCAGTGTCACAACATGGCCAGGGACTTTGTTTTAAAAACCTGGTCCTGCTATATGATATATATATATGTGAAATAAATAGAAGGTTTTAGAATTTTTAAATATTTAAAACAAAGAAAGTAAAAGCTTAATATCTTGAATGTTTAATATTCAAGATTCTACACTATTCCTTGGACCCTATTTGAATGTAAGCAAATTTGTCATATTAACCATGTTAACTGATTTGTACAAAAGGTCAAGTTTTCCTTGAGTCTTATCCATTCCAATAAAGCATGTGTTCAGGTGACACTCCAATGGATCTGATACAACATGAATCATCAGGCTTTACAAACGTGTGGAGTCCATGCCAGCTTGAGTGCACACGAAGCGCGTTAAAGCAAAATGGGGACATGCATTTTTCACTCAAGTTGTTGCTGATAATAATTTGTAATGGGAAAAAAACGTATGCTATTAGAAAAGAACACAAAATAGAAACTTTGATAGTGGTCTAAGTATTTTGGACCCTAAGGCATCTATAGTTCTGTAGGGTGTAGGGAGGTGTGGTGTCTATCCGTCACAGTAAAGGGGTGTGGCCACTGTGCCCGTCAATCACAGATCAGTCTTAATAGATAACACTTTATTTCCCTCCATAGATAAATGGACATCCATGCAGACCGGTGAAACATTGAGGAGGAAGTATTCATTGGATTTTTAAAATGATCATATAACAAATAGAAGAAGCTGGAAAGTAAAATAGTACTTAAATTGATGTACATGTGATGCTTTCTCTCTCTCTCTCTCTACCTCTCTCGTATTGCAGAATTTTTATTCCACATCAGTACACATTGAAATAGCTCAAAATGTATCATTATGAATGTTTGGCTGGTTTAAATGTAATTATCAAACTCTTTATTGAACACACATCAAAATTGCATCTTTTCACCTTGGAATGATGCACACATCTACAGAGGACATACAACCTGGGCTTTTCAAAAACTTGCTGGTGTTGCTGCCATGCAAAGTACACCTTCAATTTTTTTTTTTAAATAGAAAGAACAAGGAGATATATATCTGTCCAATGAATACATAAGTGTATTCATGTCCCAATAATGAAGGCTGAGCAGATATATGTATGCAGAACAAACTGAACTCTATTAACCAGTGCAAGAAAAAAAAATCCACAGAAATGTGATTGCCTCAGCAGTCCATTTCGAATTAATCAATGCCAAAATGTTGACGCAACAGATTAAATTATGAGCAGGTTTTAGATTTCCACAGGCAAAGAAAATAGGGAAACATATTTTTAGCAGCACTGAAAATGTTGTTTGCGATTTCCACCTGTCCACAGAATCTAAACTGCATGAATCCAGGCAACTCTCAGGATAATCAGGACCCATAGACCACAATGAAGATAGAGATGGGCAATATGGCAAAACATGTCATGATACATGAAGACATTTTCACACAACAATATGTATCACCTTCTTTTTTCACAGAGCTAACACATTGTAAACAGTTTGTTTTTTTATTCCCAAATTGACGTTTAGACAGTCCATTAATCTTAATCATTAAAATCTGCAAACTGGCGCAGATGACTGCATTTCCTGCATGTTGGAGCTATGGAGGAATGCTACAATGCTGGCATGAGTGATGTGAAGGAAGAGGCTCCTCAGTGAGCTCATTGTTTTAAAGAGCAGGTCACAGCGGGACCCTGTGCTTAACCCATGGGCTGTTCAGACCGAGGAGACATTGTGTGCCTGCTTTTCCAGTTCAGAAATGTTTCCAGACCCAGCTCTTTCCAGGAGAGTTACTACCTGTTTGTTTCCTAGCAGAATCTGCATTGTTGTGAACGATTTCTTTTTTTGGGGGGACAGGTTTCACTTTAAAAGCTACAGTCCAGGCAGAATTAAAATGGATGAGAGGAAGAAACAAAACATTTCAAACCAATAAACCAGGACTTGACAAACTGTATTGTTCCTATTAGGCTTGTTTACTTGTTTATTTTATTTGTCTATAGTTATTTTTTGTCTTCTGAACCATTGCATGATGTGTGGCATGAATGATCAGGTGGTTCACTGGGTTGAGCTTGACCAAAAAAAAAAAAAGTGCAACAATGTGTGTAAACAGGATATTCAGATTGATTTAGAGTTAGAGATTGGGCCTGTCGGCACTTTTCTTAATGCACATCACTACAACATCGCTCATTTGATGATGGGAGGGACCAGGGAAATTCCGAATGCAGGGCGATGTGTGAGGACCTGACAAAACAAGCAACACTGCCTGACTCCGACGTGAGATCCAGAAATAGGAGCAAGTCACTTCGAAAAACACCCTTCACACTCACACGCACATAAAGTGTCATACCACATGCTAAAGACCTAATAGCAATCTTGTACACATCAGCATTGCACTTCACTCACTCTTCCTCACTGTGGGGTCTCAAAATATTTCACGACCTCAGCAACTGACTTATTTTTGGTACTTTTTGTAGACCGAGCTCTATGTTTTTATGGCGGTCTAGTTGTTGAGTGTTCTAGTTGTTGAGGTCTTGTCAGCTCAGAACTAAAATCCCACCTGCCATTTTTAACTATGGCCTTAAACTGAAGCACACACATTAGTCACCCTTTACGTTAAAGCACAGCAGCCATCTCAAAGCCTGAAAGAGCACCTTTATGTCTGTCTTTATGAGCCATGAGATAGAGGCAGGCCACAGAAACCATCTGAGCTACTGGTAATAAATTACCAATCAATCAAAGGAAAACAGAGATAATAAAGGGTCTTTGTGCCATGTTGCAGCAGGTTTGCTCACTTTGTGGTTATGAGTGCTGAGAGACGAAAGGGAGGAGTGATGAGGAAAGCAGCTCCTACCTGCAGAAGCCAAAGTGCTGAGGGAAAAGAGCAAGACGACTACAAGGCGTGTGTGTCCCATCATGTAGGAGAAGTGAACACGAGATTTCCAGAAGAGAGGGTAGAGTTTCTCTGCAGTACACTCCACACAGGAATGCCACCTGAAAAGCACACACAGAGAAACAGTTATTAATACTGCTTTCATTTTTTTTTAAACAATTTCTTTATTTATACAATTTCGTATTTTTCTTTAATATTCACTTATTTTGTAACTCAAGCATAAGCAATACAAATTTAACTTTGTTAACCCAATAAAGTACCTTGAATTCAATTCAATTCAATTAGGGCTGCACATGACTGGCAAAGATAACATATTGGGATTATATTGCTTATACATTATAAAGAGGTCTGTGTGGAGTTCTGCATATTCTCCCCTTGTTCTTGTAGGTTTGCTAAGAGTTCTCCGGTTTCCTGCTACCTTCCAAAAACATGTAAGCGGGTGGACTGGCTATGCTAAATTGACCCTAGGGGTGAATAAGTGTGTGAATTTGTGTGCGCATGGTGCCCAGCAGTGGATTGGCCTCCAATCCAGGGTGTATTCCTGCCTCAAATCTAATGTTACCAGAACTGGGTCCTGAGAGCAGCGGTGGCTTAGCGATTAAGGCTCTGGGTTACTGATCAGAAGGTCAAGGATTCAAGCCACAGCACTGCCACTGTTGGACCCTTGAGCAATGCCTTTAAGGTTCTTGTAGGGCACTGTATCATGGCTGACCCTGCTCTCTGACTCCAGCTTCCGAGCATGCTGTATGTATGCGAAGAAAAGAATCTCACTGTGGTGTATGTGACATTGTCATATTCCATAACCCTAACCAATGAAAATTATTTATTTTTTTTTTTTTTTAAACAGTAATGTGATATGAATAAATTGTGTGTGATTATATGCAGTTAGTTTTTAATCATAAATTGTTTTATTTTGTTTTTTATCATTGCCACTGTAAAATTCATGGAAAACTCCCCTCCTCTGGGCCAACATCAAACAATAAAAACGCACTTGTTAAACTTCTCATTTGGATTTTATAAAGCCTAATATTGTGCTATTAATTAACAAACAATATTATTAAAGCATGTTTAGAGAGAAGGATGGAAAGAGAAAGCGGGTATGCGTCAGAGTCAGTTTCTAATTAGCAGAGAAACTGTCCCATCTGATTCTTCTGATGTTCTAAAACCTCAACAAATAAATATAAATTGCTGTGTTTCCATCAACTGCTTTACTGTTGAATACAATCGACATCATTACATGAAAACAGCACCATCCAAAAACACACAGTCACGAATAACCTGTCACGAATAATTTATTCCACAGATGTTTCCATCTTCGCCTTACCCATTTGCCTACTTTACACCTCCGACAATCATAAAATCTTTCTGTTCTGCACATATTCAAAACTTCACATTAAACACATGAATGGAAACTTCATTGTGGCACATCCTGAAAAGGCTGAAAGGACAAGAGCAGCTACGGCTAATGGAAGGGTACGTGTAGTACATCCTTACCTGTTTATTAAGCCTATTGTGAGATTTGGTAATGAAAAACAACAATCAAAACTCTGAAAATCTCATCTCATGGAGGAACTTCACTCTCACACTCTCTTACTTTTTCCATTATTCCCTTCTCCTGCTCTCTCCCTTGCACGCACACACACACACACACACACACATTGACACACACTGTAGTCATCCCTCTCTAATGCTCCCTCTTGGGCCATATGATACTGAGCAAGATGGAGAAAATAGACGAAACGGACACCGGACTGAAGAATCACCAGGGTGTCCAGGCTAAGAGGATTAACAGGTGGCCAGAGCTAATCACCAGAACCCCAACTGACCCCTAGAATGGAGTGAGGAAGTCATGCTCCATCCAGCATGAGCTAAACACAACACAGCAGCACACAACTTTACATCATCTATTACACTTCATGCACTTCTACTACAGTTAAGTCCAAAAGTATGAGTCCTCTGCCAGCAACTGTATCATTTCATCTGTTATTTTAAACCAATATTAAAATCCTGGCATGCCCTGTATTCATGGACCAATTAGCATTGATTCATTCTGATAAAAGCAGGAGACTGACATAAGAAGAACCAAACAGAATCAAACAAATGCACATCCATGGACAGAGAGTCTCTGCTATGCAAAAGCCAAATTCCTGTTAAACACTGCTTATGACAATACCTCCTACTCTACAGAGGGAAAGACTAGCCAATCAATGAACACGATGGGTGTTACAGGACTTTGAGGTCGATGTCATAAACAGGAACGTCCGCTGTGCGTCTGTGCATCATCCCGCCTACAACACTCACTCAGTCATGCTGACATTGTGTTCAAGCAAAGCGAGTGTCCAGTTTTTAGCAAAGATACACAGCACAACTTTAAGGCCTTTCAAGGAGAAAACCCTTCAGGAATTTCCATTTTGTCTTCAGCTCTATGGAATGGGTGTGTATGAAGAAGTATGTTTACAGGGGTGATAAATGTGAAAACACGCTTGGCAGAAACATCTGGAAATCAGATGTTTCCAGAAAATCAGGATTACACAACAGGTTACGATTGCCAGTAAGTAGGAAGGATCTAAACGGCTCCACCAGTCTCAAATTTAGGTGGAAATGGTCAAAGAAGCAATGCATTCAACACCGTATTGATCAATTTTGATTCCACAAATCACAGTTCACATCCTATTCAGACAGACAGAATCTTCTGTTAAGGGCGTAGAACAAGGCAGCTGGGTGAACTCCACGGATGTACACATGATGTGAAAAATGGCTGATACAAATGTCGTTACAAATGAGCCATGCAGAATTCAATTCATTCAGAAGCCAACTGTACTTCTTAGGTTTCAGTAGCATGCTATACTGGTCTTCCTCAACCATCCCAGTAAAGTAGGTGTGGCCTCTATGTTTATAATGCTGCATTCAACTTACCTTGGAAGTGGGAACTCGGAATTCTGAATTACATCATGTTTATCCATGCTCCTCTTTTGTTAGCTAAAAGGTAGCCAGCTATCTGTGATGACTGATCTATATTTACCACCTTAAAATGTCAATTTAACAAGCTAACATTTGTTTGTTTGTTGACTGATCTAAAGCAAACTCTTTCAAAAGTAATTAGTGTGACTCATGCTGTGAGCAGCCATGTTCATGATTTGAGCTCAGAGATGGAAGATCGTCCAGAGTAGGAACTGTATTCTTTGTTTTTTTTTCTAGTCAGAGTTCAGAAATTATTAGTTATAACCTTTATTTGAATGTGCCATTAGTCCCAGTGAATGAGGTGTGGCCTTTGTACCAGCAAATTAGTAAAGGAGCCATGGACATTGGCTGTCAGTTCAAGTGATGGAGGCAGGGCATGTGTTCCTGTCACAATTTTTTTTTTCCATTAAAACTTTGCAGACTGCAAAGCCTCAAAACCATCAAAATGGCTTCTCCTATTACTTCATCATTTGCTTTAAATGTATCCTTCACTCAGCTATTATTAATTAAGTACATTTACATTTATTCACCTAGCAGACGCTTTTATCCAAAGCGACTTACAAATGAGTACAAGTACTCACAGTGTTACTCATCTTCCAAAAACACACATCAGGCAGAACAGACCAAAGTTTTGTCCCAAAATGACTTACCATGCACTTACACTGTGCACTATGCCACCTTGCCTTGTATGAATTTTAGAAGGGTATTATCGTCTCAAATGAAACCCGAGGGCTTTTTACTAGCCGGAAGTATAAGCCAGATGATGGCACATGATGTCAAACCCACATAATTTAACGCCGCTAGCTTTAGCAGAATACCGGAGTCCGGCGTCAATGTTATGTTAAACATGACCTCAGTCACCATCAGATGGATGCATAATGGTCACTTGACAGCGGAAAAAAGTGTGCGGGCAACATTTTACATTAAATGTAGTGTAGAAGACAATAAGCTGTAAACTTTACAAAGTGGAGCTTGTGTAGCAAAGAAGCACGACAGTGATGCACAAGCACAAACTTATGTTTATATCCAAAATGCTCCTCACTCGCAATGCAGACGTGGTGATAAACAGTGTAGCGCAAGAAAGATCTGTAATGTTTAAAACGGTACGATCAAAGTAAATCTAAGTAAAACAATATGCCTGAAGGCAAAGAGTAACAGAAGTAATGAGGTTGAGTGAAGGAGAGATTTTATTTTAATTTAATTTTAATTTAATTTAGGACTGAAGTTTAATTATCAGTGCTTTTTTTGTACATCCATGAAAAATAAAGCATAAATACAATTATATAATGTAAATTTATATATATATATATATATATATATATATATATATATATTGGACAAACAGTTGTGTTAATGTAAAGTTTTACACTGCAGTGTAGATTTGTTATAGTTTGTGGATTTAATTTTAAATAAATGAAAAAAACAGCATTGAAAGGTTTTTATTATCTGGTTAATCACTTAATTAACTAATCGGCCGATTAATCGATTATGAGAATAACCGTTAGTTGCAGACCTATAATCAAGTATCAATATGTGCATCGAGTTGTCTTAGAAAGAGACACAAGAAGAGAAGTAATGAAGATGATTATGAGATCATCATGTAACTCAGAATCATTATGAAAGGGCAATTGTGTAGGCCTCTGAAATCCTCAGAGCAATTAGGCTAGAAACCACATGCAATAAAATACAGCGGTAGGAAAACCCAAATTTGGTGTAGTCCTTCCTTGCGGTATCTTCCTCGCTTCTCATTCTTTCATATTCTCTCTCGCAGAGGGCTAAGGTACACTTTTCCCTCTCTCAGAACACAGCAGCAGCTGCTGAAGCACGGAAGTCCTTTTAGAGGATCTCAACAAATACCGCAGGTCCAGCACCGTGGCCCGGGTCACAACACTCTGTGTTTGATTTGTGCCTACACAGAATCACCCACACATGCATACTGTACAGCTCACAGACTCACAGCTCACATGCAGAGTGAGGTTTTTCAACCTACTCACAATGTGTGGGTTATCCAAGGCTGGAGAGAGTTTAGCACTATTAATTCACAATTAGAGGACGCCAGAGATCAAACAGCAGCTCCAGGTCAGCAGTGGCCATTGTCAGTAAACCTATGTACTAAAATAGTGGCTAACATTGTGATATGGTGGTGCTTGGAACCCTTTAGAATTTTCAATACATCTGCATAAATATGACCTAAAACGTCATCGGATTTTCACACAAGTCCTAAAAGCACACAACAAAAACATACCTGTGAGTGGAAAAATATGTGAAACTCCAGGATTAGGAGTTAATTTGAAGGTGAAATTAGACTCAGGTGTTTTCAATGTACCCCGCCTTGTGCCCGATGCCTCCTGGGATAGGCTCCAGGTTCCCCGTGACCCTGTAAAGGAGTAAGCGGTTGATGATGGATGGATGGAATGGCAATCAGGTGTGAGTGAGTGTCCTGTTTTATTTAGCCAGAATGCTATCAGGAAATGTTTTGTGGATAGATGAGACCAAAATAGAATTTTTGGTTTAAATAAGAAGGGTTGTGTTTAGAGAAAGGTAAACCCTGAATTCCAGCATAAGAACCTGAGGAATGGACTAAAATTCCTCCAAGCTGATGTGCAGGACTGATCAACAGTTACCGGAAACGTTTAATTGCAGTTATTGCTGCACAAAGGGCTCACACCAGATACTGAAAGCAAGGGTTCACATACATTTGCCACTCAATGATATGCAATATAGGATCATTTTCCTCTGTAAATATATGACCACGTAAAATATTTTTGCCTCATTTGTTCAATTTGGCTCTCTTAATCTATTTTTAGGAGCGATGATTTTAGGTCATCGGTTTTGCAGAAATCTAGAAACTTCTAAAAAGAGTTCACAAACTTTCAAGTACTACTGTATATTTAAACACATCTCAGAGTGATGTTTTACACTTAACAGGAGTGCTAACAACAAATTCATACCTGATCATACCTGTGATTAGTTCATTTAAATGGCTTTACTAGAAAATTTAAATGACTTTCTGCCAGATCACCTTGCATGACTCCATCTAAACAGCTGAGGCTCTTTTTCTCTCTTGCTCGCTCTCTCTCTCTCCTCCTTGCAGAACTATGCTACCATAACACACAATGAGCTACAGGCTGGGAAACTCATTAGTGAACCCAGACTGAACATAATAAGTAGCTACGAGTTACTCTTTGCTGTATTGTGGTGTAGGAGGACTGGAGGCTGCCATATGGTTTAGCACACAACCAGAGCAGGCAGCAAAATGAGTGATGAAACAAACTACAGACAAAGCAGTGACAATATACATAACATACTACCTCTACTTGCATCAAATGTCTATTCACAACTTGCTGTGTCTCATTCACATAACAATTATACACTCTAGACTTGATATCACGTATGCATACTCTTAACAACCACATTAGAATATGGATGTGGTCTATGATACATAGATTGTAATTTCCAAACCTCTAAGAGAAACTCAAAAGTCTGACTGGATCCCAAGTGCAAAACTCTGAAAGGACCAGTCAACGTTTTAATGTATTAAACTTATATATGCTGTATAATCACTGATGAATGGAAAGGGAGCAACTGGGTACACACCTCAGCTTTATTCTGGCCAACACTGGGACTCCAGTACTGGTGTCAAGGTATGCCACATGTGAGGACAAGGTTGCTTAACGGCCTTCCAGATGTGTACAGTAGGAATGTTGATGACATCCTGGGTCCAAGATAAGGAAAAGGCCAGAGGCAAAAGCCTTGCCCCATTGACCATGGCCCTTCCACAGTACACAGTGTAGGCTATCTGAGTGTGACGCACACACTACCTTCTTACTACGTCTTTAAAAATGTATGATAAAGTGACCACTCATGGAACCCAGATGAATGATGGATGCAAATCAGACAATGATTTTGAGCTATAATACAGTGGAATTCAGTATTGTGCACCTTCTTCATTGGGACTGAAAGGCAAAAAGGCCACACCTCCTTCACTGTGACTGACATATACAGAGGCCACACCTCCCTCACCGAGACTGACGCACACAGAGACCACACCTCCCTCACCAAGACTGACGCACACAGAGGCCACACCTCCCTCACCGAGACTGACACACAGAGGCCACACCTCCCTCACCGAGACTGACGCACACAGAGGCCACACCTCCTCATTGAGACTGACACATACAGAGTTCACACCTCCCTCAATGAGTGATACATACAGAGGCCCCACCTCCCTCATTGAGTGATACATACAGAGGCCACACCTCCCTCATTGAGACTGATACATACAGAGGCCACACCTCCCTCATTGAGACTGACACATACAGAGGCCACACCTCCCTAATTGAGACTAATACATACAGAGGCCACACCTCCCTCATTGAGACTGACACATACAGAGACCGCACCTCCCTCATTGAGACTGACACATACAGAGGCCACACCTCCCTCATTGAGTGGATACATACAGAGGCCACACCTCATTCACTCAAAGCAGAATAAAATTTAGGCCAGACCACAGAGGCTACAACTCCCTCACTGAGACTGACACATAGGTCACACATCCTTCATATTAGCACCAAGTGGTAAAAAGAGCCAGAGTGAAACACTAATAAAAACTGGGTGTATGGTATCTCACATTACTGTTACAGATATAAGTCAGGCTGTTAAATGAGTATTATTTGGTTTGAACACACAGAAGTCTAGTAGTAACTCAGCCGAAACAAAATTATGCTCCTGCATAAGTGACCTGTGACATGGTTAACGATAAAATATTTATAACAGAGGATGAACTCATTCAGCCAAAGGGAATCTCTCCAGCTTGGTGATGAGTGGAGACGAACTCAGACGGAGTGACCACTTAATGGCCATATAGACTGACCAATGCGGGACAACCACAAAACTGCCCTCATGTACACAATTAAACACTATAACACAAACAGCTGTACAGAAAGACTGGATACTGAGCACACAAAAAATAATCACCTTCACAAATGAAACATCTGTGTGCACATTTCTGTATGACCTCTATCTATATTAGTCATACCCCAGCACTGTACACACGCAGAAACGCAGACACGCGCACACATGCACCAACATGAACGGCATGTGAATGCACTCCCAGGCCTCTCCACTGTCTGTCTGAATCATCAATCACATGGGAAACAGGGGAGTGTTACTGAACCGGGACAGAGACCAAAATTAAAAAAAAACTCCCTCATTGATTGACCTGTAGATCTTTCAAGCTATAACAAGTAATTCACGTTTCCTCTGCCAGCACTCTGTCACACACACACACACACACACACACACCTTGCATTCAGTCTCTACTGCTTATCGGACATAACTTGAAAGCATAGTTATACAACAAGCATTAAAAGCAGAATTGTATATCTAGTCTACTACATTAATAAATCAATTTTTTTAGACATACAAACACAGTATTTTAAGCGGAAACAAACAGTAATTAGTGTGAGACCATGTGGGAACATTGTAGCCTGCTCAGTGTTTCCCATGAGTGTTGAATCGAATGAATTATACACTTGCAAATCTCAATTCACCGAAACGGGTCAAACGAATCAAATTACTGAAGTGAATTATACACGTCACTAGGGTTTTATTAGACAGATTTTTCAAGTGGTGTAATGCTTTCTCTCCTATAATGTTACCTATTTAGAAGTATAAGGTTTATAGGGTACATAAACATACTGTCTATACTGCATATTGTATCGTTTAATACATTTTTCTCTAAAGAAATTGTACACAGCCTTTAAGCATGAGGAAATGGTTAGGATTTTTTAATGAAATGTTCAAATTGAACCTAACTCCCGACCTCCCACCCCCAACATGAGAACTACTTCAAGACTGTTGAAAAGAACCTCACCGGAGTCTTTCGTGAAGACGGGTGAAAATAAAAATACAAAATCGAACATAGTTTAACAGCTTTCGCTCACTGTGGAACTTAGTTTTGTATAATGCAATAAAGAGCAAGAATGAAATACGTTTCTAAACTTTTGGCGCCCCGAGGGAGTAGCTCCACTATCTGAACACCTGATCTACACCATTATGGTCTTGAATCCCGAAACAAGTCATACGTCTGTCATAGCGCAACCTCTTTTCTCCCGCATCTGTGCTATACACGTAATACACAATCACCTTCTGTGTCAGCTGGCTATTAATGACTAGTATTATCTTATTCAGTCACTTCAGGCGCTAACATCATAGCAACTCTAGACTTGATAATTACTTGCACAAATGGTCATGATGGACACGTAAATGGAAATTCCTCTAAACCGACCTCGACGACCTTGATGCATGGTGTACATGTAAATGTTAATTATACGTTACTCAATACAATATTCAACATGTATTCACCCTCAGCATATGTATTAAAAGACTGTCCCCTTACCATACAACCTGTGTTGAGATCAAGTCTATTTACAATTATAGTCTGCCACATTAACAAGTGAAAGTGAGCAAAACCCAAGTAGAGCATTGCTATTATTTTACTTCTTGCCATAGACAATGGCGGTGTGCAGTTTCCACTAAACTAAAAGCAATGTACAGTAAAATTTGATTGTTACTAACCTGATTCCACTCATGAGGCTGGAGAAAGAGTCAGTAAATTGAACTCGATATGTGCTGTGCAAGATCTGGTGCATCATGTGATGTGCATCCTTTTAGCTCAATATTTCATGCATTGTGTTGTTTTGTTGCTTTGTGACGTTTCCCAGCTGACCTGAGAATATGACAGGTTTTGCAGCCATTCATTCAGAAAGACACTCGCACCTATATACACAAAATCACACTACATCTTTTTGGGAAGCATACTAGACTCTCTTCACTTATTAGCTTAATGAAATTCCTGACTAGGGCATTTCAACTGAGCAAAAAATGAGTGATGAAAAACCACATGTAGTCTACAAGACCCACTGAAATTCCGCAAATTCCACAGTACAGGGTTTCCCAATCCTGCTATCTAATTGGAACTATACAACACATTGTAGTGTATGCACTTCTCTAACAGACACACACACTTTTTATTTTTCTTATTATACTTGCGAGGGCCATTATTAATGCTGCTAATTAATGCTATGTAATCGTAATTATTAAAATCAGGAACCAAAAGCAAATATTTGGATTATTAAATATCAGTTTTCTCTTTTTAAAAAAATAAAATAAAAAATGGCCTATTGAGTACTAACTATAAATCCTAAAGGTAGGCAACCACTTTGGGCCCCCAGAAGAAAAGTGCCCCCTAAAGATGCAAATTATATATGTATTATTTATTTTATTTTTTTTTTTAATGAATCCTAAATAACGGGCTTCATACATTCCTATATTTTACCTCGGGCCCCCAAATCCATAAATCCACCCCTGCACACAAGACCAGGATCGAAAGATTGGTCTAATACTCTAATGCAGTTTCTCAACCCTAGTCCTGGAGTCCTGCACATTTTAGTGCTTGAACGCCCCCACTTGAACTCAGGAAGAGCTGTTAATGAGCTGATTTATTGAATTAGGTGTGTTAGACCAGGTGAAACACTAAAATGTGCAGGACAGGAGTACTCCAGCAGCAGTGAACACGTGCTCTAATGCATTCTAATGCACTTGATTATACATCTCATAAGGTGAATTTGCAGGTAAGGCATGGTAGTATTAGTAAAATAAAAGAAAAGAAAAGAAATTGGGCATGGTAGTATTAGTAAAAGAAAAGAAAAGAAAAGAAATTGGGCATGGTAGTATTAGTAAAAAAAATAAAAGAAAAGAAATTGGGCATGGTAGTATTAGTAAATAAATGAAAGAAAAGAAATTGGGCATGGTAGTATTAGTAAATAAAAGAAAAGAAAAGAAATTGGGCATGGTAGTAAATAAAATAAAAGAAAAGAAATTGGGCATGGTAGTATTAGTAAATAAAATAAAAGAAAAGAAATTGGGCATGGTAGTATTAGTAAATAAAATAAAAGAAAAGAAATTGGG
>JAFFST010053188.1:0-10475 GCA_022414735.1 Noturus placidus
GAACAGCACCCTCCTACCTCAACTCTCTGCTGAAGGCTTACGTTCCCACACGTAATCTGCGATCGATTAGCGACCGACGTTTAGTAGTTCCTGCTCATCGCGGCACAAGGTACCTTTCCAGAACCTTCACACTAACTGTTCCTCAGTGGTGGAATGAACTTCGAACCTCAATCAGGACTGCAGACTCACTCACCATCTTCAAGAAACAGCTAAAGACCCACCTCTTCCATCAACATCTAACCATCTCATAAAAAAAAAAAAAAAATGCACTTACACCTCTACTCTGCGCACGTTGCTTCTTCTAGTACTCAATTAATAGACCTTGTATAGTAGCACTACTTGTATTGTTCCCTGCTTGATATCACTTTGCTTGTATCTCTCATTTGTAAGTCGTTTTGGATAAAAGCGTCTGCTAAGTGAATAAATGTAAATGTAAATGTAAACATTTCTAAGTTCTAGGGAGAACTGAGTAAGTTCATAAGTGAGGTGAACTTCATTATTCGTTCATAAGTGAGTGAACACATTGGATCCAATAAGCCCCAGGTGGGGCTTGTCTGTCAATGTTTAAATGTTCCGGGGTGTAAGTCTTGTTTGTCTATATGTTTATATGTGCTAAATGCTGGTCATTTGTGCTGAATGCTGATATTTGCAATGATGATTGAGTATTGAATGCTGGTTGTTTGAGTTTATGAATGTTTGAGAGTTTTACATGTGCTGTATGTTGGTTTAAGTATTTTTTCCTTTTCCTTTTTCCTCTTGTTTATTTATTTATTTTTGATCAAGGTTTCTTTATTAACATTTTTCAACTTAAACATATACAGCAAATAAACAAAACAAAACACCCCCCACCAGCCAGTGCCAGACACAGAACATACATAATACATATTACGAAGCAAGACCACCATAGAAAAGAAGAGAGCAAAAGAAACAAAATCATAGACATTTATCGCATAATACTGTCAGCATCCACGTTCCTAACAAAGAACAGAAAAGGTTGCCAGATTTTGTAAAATTTCCCAGTCGCTCCCCTGACAGTGTACATGACCTGCCTGACCCAGTGACCATACACTGGTGGAGCAGGATCCTTCCATCTAAACAATATTAATCTCCTGGCCAGGAGAGTACAGAAGGACATCATGCTGGTCTTACACCATCTAAAAGGAGAATTATCCGGGGTCACCCCAAACAGTGCAATAAGAGGGGACAGCTGTACTACACTTCCCAATGTCCTAATAAAGGTATCAAATATAAATTGCCAGAATGTGTACAGCTTCTGATAAGTCCAGAACATATGCAACAGAGTGGCTGTGGCCTGTCTGCATCGATCACATGTGGGATCAATACCGGAAAAATCTTTGAAAGTCTAGTTTTGGACCAATGCAGATGGTGAGCAATTTTAAATTGGACAACCGCATGTCTGAGACATATGGAGGAGGAAAAAATCCCCTTGATTTCCTTGCACCAATCAGTAACAGAAATTGATTCACCCAAGTCCGTCTCCCATTTACTCTTCAGGAGATCTAGGGACGACAATTCCTGCATGCTGAGTAGGTCATAGATAGCCCTTATTGTCTGCTTCCTAGCCAGTTTACATTTAAAAACTGCATCTAATAGAAGATCGGAAGGGCACACCGGGAAGGTGTCCGAATTTAAGGCCACAAAGCTTCAAATATTTATAAAAATGCAATCTGGGAATGTCATATTTCTGTGTTAGGTGCTCAAACGAGCCAAAAACGCCCTCAAAATAGAGGTCAGACAATAAGTCAGCCCTCTTATTAGACCAAGTAACAAAAGACTTATCCATCAAAGATGGGATAAACAGATAATTAATTGGCACAATGAGTGACAAGTCCCCAAGCGAGAAAGATCTTGTAAACTGATTCCAAATTTTGATTGAGTGTATAACAACTGGATTAGAGGTAAAGCTAGGCAAAGGTTGTGTGAATGGTAATTTAGCACACAGTAGGGCCGATGGGGAGGTGGACGCAATGGATGCCCCCTCCATAATTGTCCATACAGGGGCTGCCACACTCTCCCCCATCCAGTACAGCAGTGATCTTATATTAGCCACCCAGTAATAGTACATGAACTTTGGGATTGCCATTCCTCCCTTCACTCAAGGTCTCTGCAATATATGCCTTTTGATCCGTGGTGGCTTTTTGTTTCAGATGAAGGATGATATCTGATAGGAGTGGATGAGGTTACTATTGACCCAACGATCTCTCAGGCGGTACAGAGATGTGTCCGTGATAGGATGAAATCTTGGTGATCCACTGCCTCAGTCATCTTGACTCTGTCTTGCTACTGGATTATTGTGGTCACTGGGAAGTGATAGTTAGGCTGATGCTGTGCAAGTCATCCTCACTTTAATCCAATTCACCCGCAAGTTGAGCTCCATTTTTGTGTCTAAAGATAAAGTCCTGTGACAATTGGCGAGCGGCAAAGAGGTATGTGTGGACACACTGGCTGCCGTAGTCGCGGACCACAACACAGGTGGCATTGGTCGTTCTTTGCTGGACCAGAAGCAGCAACTGAGTTCGGTAGCATCCTGAGCGCCTGAGCAGCCCTCTTTATGATCGCACTGCTCACGTTCATGCATGAGGAAAAGGCTAGAAAAGGTATCTAAACATTGTCTGCTTCACCACCCTTCAGCTCACCTACCAAGCAGCAGACCTGCCAGGAGAACTGCGTTGGTGACTAAAGAACTCGAACACTACAAAGTGGAAATCGCAGCGCTCAGTGAAACTCGACTTCCAGAAGAAGGACCAATCAAGGAAGTTGGTGCCGGCTACACTTTCCTCTGGAGTGGACGTGCAACATAGGTGTGATGAGAAACGGGACTCGGCTTCGACATCCGGAACGAAATTGCCAAGAAACTCAGCAACCTTCCTAAGGCGTCAATGAAGGTCTGATGACTTCGGCTTCCTCATTCAGGAAATCTTATGCAACACTGATCAGTGCTTATGCTCCGACAATGTTAAACTCGGAAGATGCAAAGACAAGTACTATGAAGTACTTAATTCTATCCTCTTGAATGTGCCAAAGACCGACAAAACTGACCATTCTTGGAGATTTCAACGCTCGTGTTGGATCAGACAGCCAGACATGGAATGGAGTCATAGGAAAGCATGGCATTGGCAACTGCAACAGCAATGGCCTCCATCTTCTTAGAACCTGCAGCGAACACTGGCTCCTTATCACAAACACATTGTTTCGAATACGGAATCGAAACAAAACTACTTGGATGCATCCCAGGTCCCACCACTGGCACCTCCTGGATTACATCATCATCAGATTCAGCGACAGAAGGGACGTTTGCGTAACAATGGCAATGTCCGAAGCTGAATGTTGGACAGCCCAGCGACCTCCGATCTCGAAAAAATAATCTTCATGTCAAAAAAATGGAAAATTCCTGGCTACTGAAGAAGGCATAAGAAATCCAAGGCTTCACCAATCAAGGAGAAACAAATAAACTTTTCGATGACAATTTATCTCTGGCCTTTGAGGTAATACCTGCCTGCCTAATGCCATAATTCCATTGCTGCTTGGCCAATATATGGCTGCAGTCACTGAAAAAAAAAGAATCTAGTTCCCAGAACAGCTTCGTTCCATGACGTTATGGTTAGCACTCTGGACTCTGAATCCAGTGATCTGACTTCAAATCTCAGTTGAACCTGCCACTTGTTTGCAGAAGTATTTTTATGAAAGTAGTCAAACTGTCTCAACAGAAAATGTTGCAACAAATTTTACCCAAAGATAATTAGATCCCAAGGGTGATCTAAAAACCAGAGCTGAAGATATCCTATTTATACGGTTTTCTAGGGTCAGGGTGACCCAGAGACCAATTTGTTTAGGGTCAGGAAGACCCAAACACCACTATGTTTAAAGTTATCTTATCTAATCTTATCTCACGGCCCCCTGCACCTGTGAGACAAGGCCATTCCCAGAGCCCATATCTTGCAGGTGCAGCTTGGCTCTTTATGTTTTGTCTTGTTTTACTCTTTAAAAATAACCTGACCTTGTCTGTGTCACTCCTGACAGGATTTTCGTTGAGAGAGGATTATCCACACTTTCAAACACACCATCTCTACATTATGAGTCCCACCAGCCCAGCGAACTCTCAATAAAATTACATACTACTCATACTAGGTCTCCCTCATGTTTATTTCATGTATATTTTATTTCCAACAAAACGCAGCTTGGCACCAAGTTATTTTTAACATCTCAGACAACTGAAAATGTGAAAAGTAGAATTCAGATTTTTGTTTTATACACTACTGCTAGGCTGCAAGGCCAGTATGTGGCAGTAACTGCCTGGAAAAAAACACAGTTCACAGTGGTTCTGTGGTGTAATGGCTAGCACTCTGGACTTTGACTCTAATGATCTGAGTTCAAATCTCAGTGAAACCTGCAAAGTGTTTTCTGAAGTATTGTTATGAAAGTAGATAAACTGTCTCATCAGAATCTTAGTTTTGCACAAGTTATTGTTAACGTCCCAGACAATTAAAAATGTGAAAATGGTAGAATTCAGTGATTTGTTTTATAAACTACTGATTTTGTGTGCAATGGACACAATTACTCAGCTTGGAGTCTTCCATTCCAGTGATCCCATTTCAAATCTCTTGTAAAGATGACTCTGCAGCAAATTCTGTTCAATGTGAACATAGGGCAAGGATGAATTCTTTTGTCCATGATGTTCTTTGGTCAAGAACGAGGTGAAATAGCTCAGTTGGGAGTGCGTTAGACTGAATCGCTGAAGGTCCTTGGTTCAATCCTGGGTTTTGGCATTGTTCTTGACATTTTGAGGACAGTGGCATAATCTCTGGCCTTTGAGGTAATAGCTGCCTTCCAGAAGCCTAGTGCCATAATTGCTGCTTGGCCAATATGTGGCAGTAATCACCTGGAAAAAACATAGCTCACACAATAGCTTGGTTCCATGGTGTAATGGTTAGTACTCTGGACTAGGAATCCAGTCATGTGAGGTCTAAAACTAAGTGGAACCTACCATGTGTTTGCAGGGGTATCTTTATGAAATTTTTAGATAAACTGTCAACAGAATCTAAGCTTTGCACAAAGTTGTTATTAAATTCCAAGACAATTGAAAATGTGAAAATGGTCGAATTCAGTTTTTTCTTTATGGACTACTGATTTTGTGTGCAATGGACAACATTACTGAGCTAGAGACTTTCATTCCCGTGATCACATTTCAAATATCTTGTAAAGTTGACTCTGGAGCAAATTCTGTTGAATGTGAACATAGGGCAAGGCTGAATTATTTGGTCCATGATGTTGAGCCCACATTTACATTTACATTTATTCATTTAGCAGACGCTTTTATCCAAAGCGACTTACAAATGAGAGATACAAGCAAAGTGATATCAAGCACATACAACAATACAAGTAGTGCTACTATACAAGATCTATTAATTGAGTTCTAGAAGAAGCAAAGTGCACAGAGTAGAGTGGCAAGTGCCTTTTTTATGAGTTGGTTAGGTGTTGTCTTTAGCTGTTTTTTGAAGATGGTGAGTGAATCTGCAGTCTGGATTGAGGTTGGATGTTCATTCCACCACTGAGGAACACTTAGTGTAAAGATTATGGAAAGGGACCTTGTGCCACGCTGAGTAGGAACTACTAAACGTCGGTCGCTAATTGATCGCAGATTGCATGTGGGAACGTAAGCCTTCAGGAGAGAGTTGAGGTAGGAGGGTGCTGTTCCAGACAAGGTCTTTTAGGTGAGCAACAAGGCCTTGAATTTGATGCAGGTAGCTACAGGAAGCCAGTGGAGGGAGATGAAGAGGGGCGTGACATGGGTTCTCTTGATTTTTTGACTAACATGGCTGGGGAAATGTTAGTCTGGAGCTCTGATGGTGGCAGGTTCCTGCTTGCTCTAAGAAGAAATTTCCAATCAAGATGTAAATGGTGCAAATTTGTGGCTCAATGAGTAAGTTTGAGAATGAGCTGAAATAGTTCAGTTACGAGAGCGTTGGACTCATGATCTGAATGTTCCTGGTTCAATCCTAGGTTTTGGCATTGTTCTTGGTATTTTGATGACAGCGTCATAATCTCTGCTCTTTTTAGGTAATAGCTGCCTGCCGAATTCCATAATTGCTGCTTGGCCAGTATGTGGCAGTATCCATGCATACATCCATCTTCAACCGCTTATCCGTTATTGGGTCGCGGCTCCAGCAGAGTTTTTCTGCCACCCCTGTGGAGGTTGGGGGCATTGGACTGAGTGGGCAATGTTTAAAGCCTCCATTGCTGAAGCTGCGGCGGTCTTAGGTGACTCAAGGGGCGGTAATCCTCAAAGATCAAGGTGTACACCAGTGGTCAGGGAAGCCATCCGACTGAAGAAGGAGGCCTTCTGGGATGTGTTATCCCGTAGCACTCCGGAGGCAGTTGCAATGTACCAACAAGCCCAAAGGGCTGCAGCCTCTGCCGTGAAAGAGGCAATGCAGTGGGTGTGGGAGAAGTTCAGTGAGGACATGGAGAAGGACTTTCGGTCGGCACCAAGGTGTTTCTGGAAAACCATCTGCCACCTCAGGAGGGGGAAATGGGGAACCATCCAAGCTGTGTACAGTAAGGATGGGACGCTGTTGACCTCAACTGAGGAAGTAATTACATGGTGGAAGGAACACATTGAGGAACTCCTGAATCTGACTAACATACCCTCTATGGAAGAGGCAGAGGTGGAGGCTGATGGGGGATCATCGTCAATTTCCCTGGTGGAGCTCACTGAGGTAGTCAAACAACTACACAGACGCAAAGATCCGTGGATTGATGAGATCCGTCCAGAAATGCAGAAAGTTCTGGGTGTGGAGGGGATCTCTTGGATAACACAGTAGGAGAGCGTTAGCCTGAAGATCTGATGGTCCCTGGTTCAATGCTGGCTTTCGGCATTGTTGTTGGTATTTGATGACAGCGGCATAATCTCTGACCTTTGAGGTAATTGCTGCCTGCCAGAACTCTAATGCCATAAAAACTGATTATATTACTGCCAGTATGTGGCTGTTTTCACCTGGAAAAAAAACACTTTGATCCATGGTTAGCACTCTGGACTCTGAATCCAGTGATCTGAGTTCAAGTCTCAGTGGTACCTGAAATGAGTTTCCTAAGGTGAAAGAAAGCATTCTGTATCAACTTATCCTTGCACTAAGTAATTTTTAACATCCCAGACAATTGAAAATGTGAATTTGGTACAATTCAGTTTTTTTTTTTTTTTTGTTTTATACACTACTGATTTTGTGTGCAATGGCCAAAATAACCCAGTTGGGAGACTTTGAATCCAGTGATCCCATTTCAGATCTCTTGGTAGTTATATCATACATTTTCTGTCAATCAAAGTAGTGTGTGCTGATTTATGACTCTTTGTGCTTTCCTGGCAGACATTCTCTAGGTAACCTAATTCATGACCAGGGGGTGGGGGTAACCCTATCGATGGTATCAGTGGGTCAATCTGGCCCCTCTGTGTCTGGGCTGTGGTGGAGGGGTGTTTGGGTGAGTAGCCCCCAACAAAGGTATGTGTGTTAATGAGCCTGATTTTTTCAGGCAAAATACCTCTGAAAAAATCTTATCAATGGTTTATATTAGTCATGCGTTTGTGTTACTATGTGGGGGTATTTCGTTTGTGTAACCACATTGTTAGAAAAAGCATGATGGTTGAATGTGTACATATATGAGTAGAATATATGATGAGAAATAAATGAAAACAAAAAAATTTGTGTAGCCAAGTTTGACTTTGAATAAAATGTTTAGGGGGTAAAACGTTTTTTGTTTTTTAAGAACAAGTTTAGGTGATAAAAACGTCTAAAATCACTGATTAAAAGAATCACGTGTATTACATGCCTTCTAAACAAAGAGTCTTATGAGGTAAAAATGTTAAAGTGTTGTCTAAAAGAATCGCCCCGTATTGTTTAAATTAGAAGATAAGTTTTTGTGAGAGGTCTTCCACTCGCTGGGGTAAAGCTGTAATGATGTTAAAACAGTTTCACCTCTCTCTCTCTCTCTCTCTCTGTATGAACCCCACCCATACATGTATTTAACTGGCAGACAGTTTTGTAAATCACATAAATTTATGACTCTACCAGCCTGTTCTGTATGTGTACCTTATTTATGACTCTTTGTGCTTCACTGGCCGACATTTCAGTAGGTAACCTGATTTATGACCAGGGGTGTGGTGTAATCCTATGAGTTTGTTTATGATAATGAGTTGGTGTCTGGGGGTGTTACTGGCTTTTAAATATCAGCTTAAGACATTGTGGTTAAAACACAGAAGATAGTCTGCAACTATTTGATACAATGGCTGCTCTGAGAACTCCTTATATCCCTAGAAGACTGTCTTGCATCACACCTATAAAAGACTCTGAAGTTTTTTTTTATGAAAAGCATGAGGAGTTAACTTTTGCTCAGAGAAAAAAACAACGATGTGTTAGTTTGTCAAAAATTCTTCATGAGAATGAGATGGTACAGGAGCAAATGTTAAACCCTGAGCAGGGCAGTACCAACTCTGGAGAACCTCTCTTAAGACCGCCCTCATTCTGCGATGATTAATTAGGGTGGACGTTGTTACACAACACATATACAAAGAAGTCTCAAGATTCTGCACATGCCTGCTACAGCAACAACCCGGAGACACACTGGCTTTGCCTGATGACACCACAACAACGCTAGAATCCTTCCCACAAACACATGACAATGTCCAACATAATATACAAATGTCTTAAGGTCTGTGCTGATGTACCTGTAGCTGTAAACGGATGTGATGTTGAACTGAGACGTTTAACAAATCTCATGAATCAAATGTGTCTTGTGCTAGGTACGGCGTGCGATTGGTCTGCTTTGGTGCATATGTGTATTAATGCTATCATTGCTATCATGCAATCCGATTTGGGCTTCTATGTAGATCTTGTGATTGAATGTGGCAGACGTGTTAGAATTGTAGACATTTTGTATGTGTACATTTGTGCATGATTTATGTGTAATCCTTTTGTCGAGAATGAGCAGAAGGTTGTCTGTGAAATAATCGATACATTGATTGCATATATGGTTGAGAAAAAACACTGATGTTGGACTGGCACCCTGTCCAGGGTGTACCCCGCCTTGTGCCCGATGCTCCCTGGGATAGGCTCCAGATTCCCCCGTGACCCTGAAAAGGAGTAAGCGGTTGAAGATGGATGGAAGGAAAACACTGATGTGTATAAAATTTTTACACTCCCTCGATGATGTATGATAACGTTTGTGTTTTTTTACTGAAATAAATACCATGACATTAAGAGCATCTGAGTTATTCTTTTGTGTATGCTAAAGTGTCGATATGTCGGAAGAAATGATAAAATGTGTCTTTTGGTGGTAAAAAAAAAAAAAAACGTTTAAAAGACAGCGTTCTAAAAGAAACGGGGGTTTGTTTAACAGAGAAACAAGTTTTGAATTGGCTCGCCGGCATGGTTGCTTACATGTTACACAGAACTGTTCTTTTAAAATACATAAGAAATTGTCTTTTTGTTTATATAGAGGGGTCTTTTTGTTTATATAGAGGGGGAGAATCACAAGATTTAGATACGACATTCCACATTATGTCGGTTAATAAATCATCCGACAGTGAGATAACCATACAAGTGAAACACTATCAAAATCGAGACATGCGCATCAGTTATGGGAAGTGTGTGCCAAGCTACATTTTAGGTCTGTGAAACAATTAGTTTAAAAAAAAAAAAAAAAAGTCATATTTCAACATTCACCACACAGATCCTCTGTGTTATGTTGCCTATTAACAAAATAAATGTCAGCTATGCAGAGGGCGGTGTTCTGTATGGATCCGGGTTAGGGGGTATGTTTATATGTCAGGGCGGCTGTGGCTCAGTCGGTAGGGCGGGTTGTCTACTAATAGTGGGGTTGGCGGTTCGAATCCCGGCCCGGGTGATCCCATGCCGAAGTGTCCTTGGGCAAGACACTGAACCCTAAGTTGCCCCCAATGGCAAGCTGGCAGCTCTGCTACCATTGGTGTGTGAATGTTCTCTCATTAGTAAGTCGCTTGTAAATGTAAAAAAATATATATTTCTGTAAAGCTGCTTTGAGACAATGTACCACTGTAAAAAGCGCTATACAAATTGATAAATTATTATTATTAAATTATAGTTCTCTTTAGAATGGCTATTCCGTTGCTAAAAAGTGGTTTTAGCATAGACAAGCCACATTTTAAAACAACATACTAAGTGACGTTAGCAATATATTATCACATACGCTTAATAATAATAATAATAATAACACTCAAAGCGGTTCCAGACTAATGGTGATCGCTCGCAGAAGAGCATCTAGACCGCCAGGGGTTCGGAAGAGTGGCCAAACAATGAAGAAAAGAAAACATGACACCAAGAAATCATCAGTTGTAAAATGTAAACAAAAGAAGGCACCAACCATCTCTACAGCAAAAAAAAAAAAGACCAGCATTAAAACAATATTTTAGACCATGTCCTTACTAC
>JAFFST010053188.1:33226-43554 GCA_022414735.1 Noturus placidus
ACACTTGGTTGCGCCCAGACTCAACGCAAGTTTGTTGATATATTTTAGCCGCTCAGTCTGTAAGAAATGGAGACAGCAGACAAGTGTAGAAAAGTGCTGCAGAACATACGAGCTTTTATTCAGACAGTAAGTAACTAGATACATAAATAGTAGGCAACCTTAGTTTAGTATAGAAGGCATCATATCAGGGCTTGGTTTGTTCTTAAGAACGCCAATTATCTGTTCATATTTGCACAACCACGAAGTAGGCTAGGCTAACGTCACTTCCGGTTTTTGACCATTAACGTAACTTTTTTTGTTGTGACAGACTGTTATAAATGCGAGTGAAAGTGAGGAAAGTTGCACAGCATTTCATTCCTTTACACTACATTTGGGATAAGGACAACTAAGTGGACACCCCAATTTTTATGCCCTTGTGTATATATACATATATACTATGGGGTCCAAAAGTTTGAGCGCACTAATTTAATACAGCAATTTTCATTACAAATTATATTATCTACAACAACTTGAGTGAAAAGTGGAATATTTTAAATATTTACATGAATTTCATACTTTCTTGGTGTTTGGTACATCCCCCTTTTTGCTTTAATGACCGCGCGGACTCCACAAAACCTTATGATCCATTTCAACTCCATCGGAGTGTCGTCTGGACACATGCTTTAGCAGAAGAGAATAGACATGAGGAAATTCTGACCTTTTGTACTAAGCATTTAACACCTGTCACTATCACACATTTGAATACATTTAAATTTTTTTTTATCATTTAAATATAATGATTCTTAATACTGTGTGTTGTTACCTGGATGATCAACGATGGTTTTTATGTTTTGTCAGAGTTGCTCACGAGTCCTTTGCTTGTCCTGAACAGTTAAACTACAAACTGTTCTTCAGAAAAATTCTCCAGGTCCTGCACATTCTTTGCTTTTCCAGCATCGTCAACATATTTGACCTCTTTCCAACAGTCGCTGTATGGCTATATGATGTTCAGATCCATATTTTCACACTGAGGACAACTGAGGAACTCGTACACAACTATTACAAAAGGCACTTTTTGACACTTGAAACTGGCTGAGGTGATAGCAATGCTGCTTTTTGTGAACTGCGGAACAGAACTCATGATTCTCACGATTCTTGTGTGACTTTGTGTGCATGCGTATGTGTTTCCTCTGGTTTGTATTTCCACAGTAGGGTGATGACAGACAAGTTTGTGGTTTTAGTGCTGGTATATTGCACTCACATTTGGCGGATTCAACACACTGTAACTGTTCCTTCCTTTTTGACAATGCAATATCACAGCGTTATAACCAAGAACTAATCCCAGTAGTACCAGACCGTGAAGATTTGGGTTGATCTTCCTTAGTAGTAGCTTATGAGAAGCATGCTTTTTGTAGCTACTTCTAATTCAAGCTGAAGAGGAAACAAATTTTTCAGTTGAGGGAGTGTGGTGCTAATTCATTTTCAATATTTATTACACCTCAATTTAAGCAATACTTTATGATGAATAGCTTGCTTTATTATGTAGTCTGGTGAACAATTGTAGATGCATCAAATTGAAAGCGTCATGCAAAATGACTTAATGCTGTAAAAAAAAAAAAAAAAATTTGAGAAGTGCTTTTTTTCCTCCTGTCTCTAGCAGTAAACACACTCTGCATTGAGCTCTCTAGCAGAACTGTTTGATGAGAGCATTGATGAAAATGTGGAATCCAGGATCTTCATGAAGGATGAGATCCAGGAACCAGCTCAAGGCCCAAGAAACCGAACCGTTCCCAAAATAATGTACTCGATGTCCTTGGGTGACAGCTTGTACGCCAGAGACATTCACTGGGTTTGAGTTGTCTCTTCTGAGTCAGTTATAGGAGAAATGTTCTTTACACTTGTTTAAGCACCAGTAGGAATACTAAAGAAACTTCCAATGTGCACATTTTTTTTCCATTAAGAGGTACTGTATTATTAAATATAACAAATATAACATGGTTTTTTTTTTTTGTATGTGATTATGCTGGTGTGTGATAAATATTAACTTTCTTGTTTAGAATATTTGCCCGTTTATATATAATACAGATATGGGTGTTTATTTCTTGTATATTATGAAGGATATTGTAATAAGGTGCATTTGGTAATAAAAAACTGTATTATTAAAATAACTTTATTTAAACTTTTTTTTTTTTTTTTTAATCATTTCTATTTCTACAACTCACTAATGAATTGTGTCTTTGCACAAACGTTTTACAATTCCTTTCATACGTAAAGGGACAAATATGTCATTAAAGAATAGCAGTGTTTTTACAATCGTGTAATAATTCAATAGTTTATTTATTATGTTTCATAATAAGCACTGATTTTAGCTGCACTGGTGTGTTTCTGTACTGAGTAATCTCTCGGTCATGAACTTCTGTGTGATCTGTTAGAAAGCTGCTTTGTTAACTTATGCTATCAGTTGTGATGGTCATATCGATGCTTTATAAATCAAGGTGAGTCAACTCCAGAATTACTACCACCGTCCAAGAAAATATGGGAATAAGGTGGGAATACATCCTGGATCAAGCAAAAAACTGGCACCAATAAAGAATATTTGTACTAAATGAAAACAATTGCCATTCATGGTTGGCACTACACAGAGATTGAGACATCAAGATAGAAATGGTTATGTGTGGGTTTTGCAAAGTCCAGCTAATTTGAACAAGGCGTTCAACATGAAAAAAAAAAAAAAAAAACAATAATTGTAAGTATTGCTAAAGGTGCCATAATACCATGTTTTCAATTCCAGTTGAAATACCTTGGATATTAGCAAATGCAAATATTTAAATGAGCATTCTTCTAAGATGGTCATCTAAAATTAACATACTCAAACCCGATCAAAACCTCTACTACTGCTACAGGACGAAATACACCACTGGAACGCATGCACAAATCCTCACCTCTTTTAATCACTTTTCAATAAATAAAAAGAAATAAATCCAGTATAATACATATTTATTCATCTTTAGTAACGGCTCTGGACTGGAGTCTGTCACGGGATCACTGGGAGTGAGATGCGAATACACCATGGATGGGAAGCCAGTCTACCTTTTGAGCAGAGTTGCACATATTCTTCCTAGAAGGCTTTAGACTAGATATTGTGGCTGTGGGGATTTGTGATCATTCAACTACAAGAGTGTTAAAAATCCATCACAGAAATTCTAATGGTTTCCAGTACAGATACCATTACAAATCATTAACTAACTATTAAAACCATTACCATTACTATTACTGGTCCTTAATAGTATCCATTAGACATAACATGCCAAGAAATAGAAGGCAACACATTACCAGTAGAGACCAAAGGGATCCTTTAAACAGATTCCATTAAAACCAATATAATTCCTATTATAACCATTACAAAGTGTGTCTATTTATTTATTTGTTTATTTATTTCCCTTAGTAAATACTTCTGCTATATTTTCGTATAAAAAAAATTATCATTATTGTTGTTGTTCCATCCACCTCCAACCGCTTACTCCTTTTCAGGGTCATCGGGCACAAGGCGGGGTACACCCTGGACAGAGTGCCAGTCCATCGCTGGGCACAATCACATACACTATGGACACTTCAGACACACCAATCAGCCTAACATGCATGTCTTTGCACTGGGGGAGGAAACCCCGACACACGGGGAGAACAAGCAAACTGGCGGGACTCGAACCCCGGACCCTGGAGGTGTGAGGCGAACGTGCTAACCACTAAGCCACCGTGTGGTTGTTGTTGTGGTTGATCTTAAATCCATAGCCTTACGCGCGGGATTAGCGCGCGCGTCGCGCGCACGCGCACGCTGTCCAGCTCTCCAGTGTGTTAATGTTAATGAGCTCTCCTTCGCCTCTGCAGAGTTTCTTCTCTGTCTGACCACTGCGGCGTTTTCCAAACTTCAGGGAACTTTAAAACCCGGAAACTTCTCAACCTTATCTGCTTGACACACGGAGAACACTCCTGAAAGGTAGGACGCAGTTGTCTGGTTATCCGACAGGACAGACTTACTGTATTTATCACTGAACTGTTCACTAATTCTGTTTAAAATGTTTAAACAGCCTACTGCAAACACTGTGTGTGTTGTGGTGTGCTTTAGACATCTTAATAAAGTGGACTGTTTTTGGTTACAGGATGCACTTACTGAAACTTCTCTGCTCTAATGTCATTGTAAGTACATGTGGCTTTTTAAGCTTAAATATTTTCATTCAGGGCTTTATGATGTGCTGTTTGTACTTTATAGGTCTTGATTCAGCTGTGCATTGGAAAAGGTAATACTGACATTTAAAGAGATTTGCCATTAGCTTCTATCATTTAGACATTCAATTGAACATTCACTATCAAGCCTAATTGTTCATAATACTTAATTAATACTGCACTTGTGTTACATTTCATAGACAGGGTGCGTCTAAAAAAAAAAAAAAAAAAAAAAATTTGCAACATGATGCTGAAGTTGGAACTGTTTTCACCACATGACGTGATCTCTTTTGACAGCTCTTGCCCTTAATGTGGAAATCAAAAGTTTATGGCCAAATGAGGAAGTTTATTATGAGTATCATCCAGCCAGGCTACGGTGGCATGCAGTCAATCAGTTGTGTATTCAGCGGTCAGGATCCCTGGCAGTCATACGCAGTGCTGCAGAGAAACAAAACCTGACCAATTTTCTACAGTCCTTGAACATTTCAGAGCCGGTGTGGATTGCAAGAAGAGCTCCTGAAATAAATGGTGATCTCCAAATACCACACTCCTTGATTTCCTATATCGTGGGTATATACGAGACTTCATGTATATTGTCACTATTGTTATTAAGCTTTAAGTGCAGAAGCAAAAAAACCTTCTTCCAGATGTGGCAAAAAAAAAAAATAAAAAAATCACCAAAAAATCACCTCCGAACTGTAATTTAGCTAACAGTTTGTCTTATGCTGGTAATCCATTATAATTATAACTTAATTTAGGAATAAATTAGGGGAAAATTGTATAAAATGTCACAACCAACTATAGGGGATGTTTTAGTCTCTGCCTGTTCATATGAAGAATAAAATGAACATACAGTCTTAATATCCTGTACTCTTAGTCTTAAAGGGATAGTTCACCTACAAATGAAAAATTCTGTCATCAATTTCTCACCCTCATGTCGTTCCAAACCCATAAGTCTTTCATTCATCTTTGGAACCTGGATGAATGAAACCTGGGAGATTTCGGGCCCTCCTTTTTACAGTCCAAGTAACCACAACTTTCAAGCTCCAAAAAGCTCATAAAGGCGTCGAAATAGTAATTCATCTGACTCCAGTGGTTTAATCTCAGTTTTAGGAAGCGATACGAATGTCTTTATTAATAAAAGTCTTTATTCACAAAATATCATTGCTTCTCTGCTCTTGTGAGAACGTACAATAGGGAGAAGAGCTGCACTGTTTATAGCAGAGGAAGACAAACTGAGTCACGTAGAACAATTGTTGTAACAGATGTCTGCAGATTTCTACATAGAGGAGGACTTGCATTTTTTCGTCTGATCTCATGGACATTTTTTGTCTCATGGACATTTTTACAACACACATGTGTTGTGGTTCTCTCATGAACACACACTGGAGATCTATGCGGAAGTGAAAATATTTTGTGAAATATTTTTGGGTGAACTATCCCTTTAATTGTTGAAATTATGCATAAATAACATTACCATAGAGGGTATGCACGTGACGTGACTGTAGCCGGAACTCGCCGCGGTGACGCCCACTGAGGGGAAAAAAGACTGAGCAGCAGCATTAGTGCACAGTGTGAATTCTGCGAAAACACAGAAAAAAACGCATGTAAAATGGGAAAAAGATGACTGTCCTAACAGGTTCAACAAGAAAACCATTCAGTTCGTTTTTTTACTAAGTCGAGCAGAGTAAGTTCTTTTGGCATGTGGTATTCATGCTGTAATGATGAATAATGTTTATTTGTGTTCTTGTCACTTTAATTTCTCCAACAAATCCCACCTTGAAGTAGGACCAAGTGTCAAGGCTTTTGTATGCCTTCAGGCTTCAGGTACATAAAAATGTCGGGAAACCAATTTCTGGCCACATGACAATGTCCATGGACCACAGGGTCTTGGGAAAGTTGTAAGGGTCACTGTTAAGTCCAACTGCCTTTTATTTAATCGATAATCATTAGTTATATTAGCGTATTCACAGCTTCCTCTATTAAAACCAATTATTTTGTTGGATGTTTTGCCACTTAGTCCGGCCGAGGGGGGCTTGTTCCGGCGGGAAAGTGACGTCAATGCATACCCTCTGTTAATACTTCCAACAAATATTCACTGCCATATCTGTTCTCCAAGGTGCCTTAATCCTGAAATTCCTGGACAGAAGTGAACTTCAATCCGCTCGTTTGTTGCACAAGTTCTCCAACATGGCTGCTGTGACTGTTTGCGCTCACCTTCATTTTAGTCCTACTTGCCATGGGCCTTCCACTGTGCTTTCTTATTCCATACGCTCCTTTGTTAATGAGTTCCAGCTCCGAGCCAGAATCATGCCAAACCAACCCGTTCAGCTTGCTCTGATGGTGCACGGTAAACATGGGCCCTACGTATCAGTCTTCGCCAACGATGCCGCCTGGCATTCTGTGTGTGTGACCTGGACTGGAAATGGTGGCAAGTGGGCAATCTCAGTGGATGGTCAGGAAGTTAGACGTGGTATTTCCCTCTACTCATCAGGCTACATTGGGGGCAGTGGCATTTTCATCATAGGCCAAGAACAAGACGCGTTTGACAGCTCCTTCAAAAGTGACGAGGCCTTCTGTGGCAGCATTACCCAGCTGCACATGTGGGATCAGGTGCTGGATGCCAGGGAAATCCAAACCATGGAAAATGAGTGTTCACTCATTCCTTCTGGCCTGCTTTTTAGATGGGGCAGATCTCGGTTGGAAATGACACCTTCTCTACAGACTTACTGGGGATACATCCAATGTCAAGGTAAAGCGCTGTTGGGTGAGGTATTTTTGGGCATTGTGAGTCCATTTAAATTGGATTAAATGCTGGACTCCTTGCTGTCTTTTGTACAGTGGTTCTTGAAAGTTTGTGAACCCTTTAGAATGTTCTATATATTTGCATAAATATGACCTAAATCTTTATCAGATTTTCACACAAGTCCACACAAGTAAATGTAGACAAAGAGTTCTCAGTTAAACAAATGAGACAAAAATATTATACTTTGTCATTAATGTCATTAATTGTCATTGAGGAAAATGATCCAATATTACATATCTCTAAGTGGCAGAAGTATGTGAACCTCTAGGATTAGCAGTTAATTTGAAGGTGAAATTAGAGTCAGTTGTTTTCAATCATTGGTATAACAATCATGTGTGAGTGAGCACCCTGTTTTATTCAAAGAAAAGGATCTATCAAAGGCTGATCTTCACAACACATGTTTATGGAAGTGTACTATGGCATGAACAAAGCAGATTTCTGAGGACCACAGAAAAAAGGTTTTTGATACTCATCAGGCTGGAAAAGGGTACAAAACCATTTCTAAAGAGTTTGGACTCCACAAATCCACAGTCAAACAGATGTGTACAAAAGGAGGAAATTCAAGACCACTCCAGTCCAGGAGTGGTTGACCAACAAAGATCACTCTTAAGAGCAAGACGTGTAATAGTCCACAAGGTCACAAAGGAACCCAGGGTAACTTCTAAGCGTCTAAAGAACTCTTACACTTTGGCTAATGTTAATGTTCTTGAGTACACCATTGGGAGAACACTGAACAACAATGGCAGAGTCGCAAGGAGAAAACCACTGCTCTCCAAAAATAACATTGCAGTTTGCTAAAGATCACTCGGACAAGCCAGAAGTCTATTGTAAAAATGTTTTTTGTACGGATGAAACCAAAATTTAACATTTTTATTTTGGTTTCATCCGTACAAAAACGCTGCATTCCAGCATAAGAACCTTATCTCATCTGTGAAACATGATAGTAGTAGTATCATGGTTTGGGCCTGTTTTGCTGCATCCGGGCCAGGACGACTCGCCATTATTGATGAAACAATGAATTTTGAATTATACCAGGGATTTTAAAGGAAAATGTCGGAACATCTCAAGAGAACGTGGGACATGCAGCAAGACAACGACCCTAAGCACATAAGTCCATCCAACCATCCATCTTCAACCGCTCACTCCTTTTCAGGGCCACGGGGAACCTGGAGCCTATCCCAGGAGGCATCGGGCACAAGGCGGGGTACATAAGTCATTCAACTGAAAAATGTCCTGACCTTAATCCAAAAGAAATGTTGTGGAAAGACCTGAAGCAAGCAGTTCATGTAAGGAAACCCACCAATATCCCAAAGGGGAAGCTGTCCCCAGAGGGAACGGGCTAAAATTCCTCCAAGTCGATGTGCAGGACTGATCCACAGTTACCAGAAATGTTTAGTTGCAGTTATTATTGCACAAGGGGGTCACACCAGCTACTGAAAGCAAAGGTTCACATACTTTTGCCACTCACAGATGTGTAATATTGAATAATTTTCCTCAATCAATAAATGACCTAGCAGAATATGTTTTTCTCATTTGTTATATTGGGTTCTCCTTATCTCCTTTGTGTGTAAATCTGATGGATGTTCTAGGTCATATGTATGCAGAAATATAGAAAATTCTAAAGGTTTCACAAACTTTCAAGCACCACTGTAAGTCACTGTGCATAAATATTTCCACCGCTGCAGAGGTTCTCTACTGCTCCCAAGTCATAATGAATACATAGACAGTGCCAAGTTGTAACTGGGAAACTCAGCCCTAAATGGTCATAAATATGTCATGCATGCTGTAATTCAGAATACCACCCTTCAAAACAAACATGGTCTCTAATACATTCCCATCCCATGATGAACACACTCCAGGCTCTTACATCTCATTCTCTTACTCATAATCTGTATTATGTTTATATAACAGTGAGCAACTTACCAACCAGTTCAATCTTTTGCTTGGATTTTCAGTTCACAGTATTACACCGTTTCCTTTAGAACATTCCCAGATGCCAAAAAATGAGAACTGCATAACATTTCACCCTGGCAGTGGAAACTGGTCCTGGGTCAACTGTGATACACAAAGAGGAGGTGTATGTCAATTTCATAAAGGTAATAACTCTGTGTACTGCTTAGACACAGTACACATAAACAATGACATTTTGTGTAATAAATTATTCGTAGCTTATGTGTGGTTAGCATGGACAAGAATTTTGACCTTTCTTTATACTGAAAAGAACGGAAAACATTTTTCTCCAAAATCACTTATAAAGCCTAAAGGCAATTGAAATCCCAATATATATATTTTCTTTTAAAAAAAGAGAAATTCAAACCAAGTATTACATACTAATAACAAATAATATAAGAATACTCTGCATAAACTAATATTAATAATCTTTAGATTACACAGAAATGAGAGAAAGCCAAACTGAAGCTGTTCTCATATACATTCGTATGCAAAAGCCTGGACACCCCTCTCCAAATTACATATTTTATTGATTTCTGAAGTGCAAACCAGCAAATGCAAGCCCTGTAGCAAACTATTTAAAAGAAAAATCTGCAAATGGCAACGAACAAAAAAATAGTAATTATGGCATGTACAAAAGTTTGATCACCCAAGTCTCAGAACTTAATTAACTTGTTAAGCCTTAATTCACTCATTAGTATTCTTTAGGCAGGTTAAGATTTGTCATTAGTAATAAAAATTCCAGAGTGTAATAAAGTCTCTGATATTTCAAACCTTGCGTTAACACTCGACAGTTATGGGCTTCTCTAAGCAGTTGATTGAGATTCTGAATCTAAAGCAAATTGATGCCTACAAAGGACTTCAAATTACTTACAGTTTACAATTATCTCCGTCTGAAATGTCGTTAAGAAATGGCGGTTAAGGGGAACAATGGACGTCAATGCAAGAAAATTTTCAGGTATAACTGCCGATATGCTGACTCAAAAAGCAAAGCAAGACCTCCATATAACACTAAGTACAGTACGTGAAGAAAGGTTTAGCTGAAGCAGGCGTGGTGGTGCACTACTCTACTACTGCTTACACAAACATGATCTACATGGAGGAGTCATCAGATATGTGTTGTCATCAATTAAGAGGCATTTGATGAAGTAAAATTGGAGTTCTTTGGCTACAATCACCAAAGATATGCTTGGAGAGAAAAAAAAAAGCATATTAGTTAAGCCTGGGGACTAATCCATTATGGATTGTGTAACAGCCTGTGTCACAGGAAACATTTCACAGGTAGATGTAAGAATGCATTCCAGTAAATACAGTGGTGTGAAAAAGTGTTTGCCCCCTTCCTCATTTCCTGTTCCTTTGCATGTTTGTCACA